>JARBJD010000295.1:0-92766 GCA_033064195.1 Blattamonas nauphoetae
CAGACAAGAGAAAGAATCGTGAGCGAGAAGGAATACAAATGGATTTGAGATAGCGAAAATACAACAACAGAAACTCAGTCTCAGTGGAATTCATCTGAAGGCAATCGTACTTGAAAATGAATCGTGTCCTCCATTCATTCATGGACTGAAAGCAACTGATTATATTATAGAATAAACACAAACTTTATTTTTGTATAAATGAACACGACAGATTAATGCTTTAGTGAATAGACTTCTTCGGTGCACACAGCATTCCAAAACGAAATTGTCGAAAAGAAATGGACTTTAACTAACGTTTTACCTGTCTATCATGGCGCTGATTCTAATGGACCATTTGATGGAAATGATGAAACATACTTCGAGGATTGGTTCAATGGAGGTTTATCTCCTGAATTATCACTACCTGATGGAAGAAGAGTAGTTCAACAATTTGTTAGCAACTTCCTAGGAGTTCGTATTCGGGATAGCACTGCTAAACTTGCATTCGAAGCATATCAATTTTATCATCACGAGGTGACTCAGAGAGTGAATTTTTCACCACGGATTCGAAGGCCTGCAGAGGCAAGACCAATACCAATTCCAGTGCAAAGACCAATAGCAATAGAATCACCTGAATCTCCAATCAAAATTGGACAGATGAGAAACTTGAAATCAATGGGGTTTGAATATGAATATCCAATGAAGGAGAGGAGATTTGAAGAGGAGGAGGATGATGTCATTATTCCCAATCCACCAATGTCAATCAGAACAACTGCGTCCAAACACCCTGTGAGAGAGATCAGACACTACGAACCGACGACACAGCAAGTACTCAATAAGTTGGGACGAATGAAAGGATTGTTTGATCATCAACAGAGAAATGACTCAGAAGATGAACAGATCAAAGCTGAGAACTCAATCATGAATAATCAAAAGCAGATGGAACACTTTATTACCTCACACATTCTGATGCAAATAAAATGAACAGAGACACTTTTGTTCGAGCCTCAATAAACAGAAAGATTGCGAACGAAGATCTTGACTTCATTCTGACTCACACAAAACAAATACCATTCGGAGGAAGATCATTTCAGGATTGGTATGAGGAATATGATCATAGATGGAGTGCTGCACATCCGAGGAAAATCCAGAGAGAAAAAGGAGGTGACAGAATGAGAATTGATCCACCAATGATTCCTAAAACAACAGAGAAAATTGTGTATCCATTTCGATCAAAAATGCAATTCATGTCGAAAGCAATTACAGGTGATCCACAGAAGACTTCAGATAGAAAGGTTCCACAGAATTGTGATCGACCATACTTCTCTCCCAAGTTCGGATCATGGGAAATTGATCTCGTTTTCATTCAATCACCAACGTCGAAAACAGTGTTGCAGATATACCTCTTCGCAATTAACATCAACACCAAATACCTGGTTGTCATTCCTGTTCTGGATAAATCATGGAGCAAAGTCAAGACTGCAATCAATGATCTGATTAATCATCGTGGAGTTCATGTCAACAACATTCGTGGTGATGGTGAAGCAGCATGGACAAGTGGAGAAGCATCAGAGTTTTTCAAGGATCAGAATGTCAGCACATATTTCACAAGTTCGCCATTCACAAATCACAATAGAATTGTCGATCGAGTGATCAGAACAATCAGAGATGGATTCCAAGACAATGCAACACAGATGGCCAAATCATTCATTGATGAATCAGATGGTTGAATACTACAACATGACTCCGCATCGAGCGTACTGGAATAAATTCACTCCACAGCAGGCACAAAACAATAGAGAGATCGAAGCACTGTATATATCCAGTTGTGAAGAACAATTAAAGAACATCCAAAAGCAACAGATTACACAGATGCTATGGAAGTACAAGCCAGGAAACATTCTACTAATTCACCTTGATTTAGACAAGACTGTTGCCAAGTTTCAGAAGAAGCGAAGACAGTTTCAATTCGTGGGAAATTCATCGAATACAAACACGGTAATGTCGTAGCTACTCTACTGAATGGTCTCACTTGTCTGTCAAAAGTTGTCTACGTTCCGATCCAACACACGAAGTTTCATGCTGAGTCAATTGACGACTTAACTCCACAATTCATTGCTGAATTTAATTTAATCTAATCTCAAAAATGTTTCAGATATTTTTTATTTCATTTAAATGTCATCACTGAAAATATTAGAACCGTTTGATCCTGGAGCAGAAAGAGTTCACAAACATCCACGACTTTCAGAGATACTTGGAGAAGAATAGAAAAGAACTGAATGAGTACACAACTCAGAAACTGAATAGGATGATTCAAATCGATGGATACAGAATCACAAAAATAAGAGGTGAAATTGCACTGAGGAAACGATATGTTGATGCTTCCACTCCTCCTAATTCACTATCGATTGATCAAAGATTATCAGACATTGAAGAATCAATTCGAACACTGACAGATACTCTCAGCATGAGGCTTCAAGTCTTGACGAGACCATCAACAACCTTATTCAAGACTTAACGGACAGTCCGGTTTAACCCTTCTTTGTTGATCTCATTCAGTGCTACTCCATCAGTATTGTATCGAAGAATGATTGCTTCACATTTCTGTTTTCGTTGATAGATATTCCAAAAATGTCGAATATCAATTGGTGAGTTCAACTGAGGATAGACTCGACTGATTCGTTCTTTGTTGAATCCTCCAAAGATCCACATTGAATCAATGTTTGACTTCATGTCTGCTGACAAACTGAAGAGCTCATGCATCGTCAGAAAGAATGTGAACTTCGGTTGTCGATTCTCCAGTAGTAAGTCCATCATTGTCATTCTATTTTTGGATGTTCTACGTTCACCTAGGATCCTACGACAGTCATCAAGAAGGATAATCGTTTGGAGATTCTTCACTGAGAAGTCATCAATGTAAAGTGAGTCAAAGAGATTCTCTCTGCATTCATCTGTGATTCTGTTTTGCCACTGATTGTCAATAATTTCTTCATATGCAGCTTTCGATTCGGAGAGTTCCAACAGAAATGGAAGCGCATCATCGTATTTGACTTTCACATAAGGAACATTCAGTATTGGTTTGAATTTGTCGAATGTAGGATCTATGTTCTTATCAGTGACGAAGACAAACAGATGGAATAGTTCATTCCTAACTTGAACATTCTGTAGCTTGGCAACTTCTCGAAGTGCATTAAATGTTTTCCCACTTCCTCGATTTCCAACAAGGACATTGACACTATTGCGATTGAAATTCAAGTCTGGATGAATCTGTGATTGCACTTCATGAGAAACATTCCTATTAGAAGCTTCACTCAATTTTGCATTCACGTATGCTGTTAATGATTGATTCGATTTGTTCATTTGTGATTTAACTCTAATTAAAATATAGTTTTGGTTTTTTTATTTTGTATGAAATGTCAATGATACCACAGATTGTGTACAACCAACCAACAAGAAAAACAAGAGAGAAGAAACCAAAAATGAGATACGCAGCAGAAACTCAAGCAGCGATGAAAAGAATCTATGCTGACGATGATATTCAAACCAGATGGAACGATGCCCTCAGTAGTTATCCATCAGCGCTTGAGTACATCAAGAGAACTGGACAGAATTGGACTGTTCTAATGGAACAACATGGAAAAATCCCAGATGTGATGGTCTACGATAATGAGACGAAAGATTTGATTGCAGTCAATGGAGCCATGCTCGCACCATACAACAGTAGACCGGTCAAAGAGACATACTACGCAATGAATCCAACACCAGACAAGCGAAAACAGACATCATATACAGCATTTAATCGCCAATTCGGAAGGAGAATCAAAGCTTCACACTCTAATTTCCTCAAGAATGGAACATACGATTTACCATCCAGTTTTCGAGACATCAGCTATGGAGACATGCAAGCACAAAGATCACAACAACCTTATGCAATAATGAAGAAAGCTGTTGGTGACTTCATGACAAATGAATTGGGAATAACTCGTGCCAGTCGAGATAATCCAGCAGATACTGGGAAAAGAGTAATAGACAATATGGTGTTCAATTCAATTCAATCGAAAGTAGCATCACAAATGTGGGACAGATGGCTTGAAGAACATCTTTCAGGATTCGACAGTACCAACGAAGGACATCAGAGAATGAAGAAAAGAAAGGATTTCAAGGAGCAGGTGTATCCACAGTTTCTAGAATTCATCACAAATCAAGAAAATTTGCAAACATTCCTTGGTAGACATAATGCTACCATAGCATCAGAGATTAGTACTCTGACACGCAAAGCATATGCAACAAGAACAGATGAAGATATCGGTCAATACCAATCTTCGAATATGCCAGCTTACTCTCAATATGTTCAGTAACAGAAAGAAATGTCTGATTAAAAACATTAATATATATTTTTTATTTTTTATAGAAAGTGATGCAACCAATTCTCAGTTGTCAATTTACGAAACACACAAGTTCTTCTTCAGTCCCAACATCAATCACCAACAATGTCATCATCGACAATAAAGGTTCGAATTCTGGAAGATCTAAGCTCGAAGATCGTAATGAACAAAGCGCTAATGTCGAACTCGATAATGTTCCAGGTGTTTATGATCCACCACTAGAGACATATCCATCAGCCCCCATTCAAAGTCGTTCTATTCCACTTCGAGAATATATTTCTAATATTTCGGCATTCAAAGATCAGTTATTACTCGTCTACAAGAATGCATTCGCTTGTGAAAAGAAACTATTGAATAATCTCATTGAACCATCGAAGAAACTGATCACGAACCAAAGTGATTTATGTGCACTGATTGCTACACTCACTGGGATTAATGATGTGGTGATCGAACTGGATGATTTGTCTGACAAGTGCCTATGTCTGAATAAACTCCCAGTGTTTAGAACCATTTTCAAGATCCTTGTTGGTGGAAAAGACATGAGTATTGCCTTCAATGAAGCATACAACACCATTCTCAATTATGGCATTTCTCTGACGAAAGCAATTCCTCGCTAAAATTATAAATGAATTGTATTTTTTATTTTTCTATAAATGGCACCAGGAAGTTTCAACAAACTCAAAAATATCGGCAAACAATTCTTTCAATTCATCAAACCTCTAGCTCCAACATTCCTTCAAGTTGGTGGTGGATTGCTCTCACAAACGAACAGTAAATTTGGACAAACAGCAGGAGGAATACTCAACGGATTAGGAGGAATGATGGACGTTTATCAACAAAATAAAGCGATCAATCGTCAACAAAAACCGCAGATGATTGAATATGAACCACCTCGAAATGGGAGATACTCCAATGATGATATGCCACTCTCGTCAAATTCCAAAATTCAATTCAAAGGATAAACATTCACTCGTATTCGAATATTTTATTTTTATTAAAATGGCACCAGGTTGGTTATCAAAATTAGCAGCAGTTGGCAAAAATATACTCAGAGTTGGAGCTCCATTTCTGAATCTCATCCCCTTTGTTGGACCACTGATTTCGAAGGTAGCGCAGACAGGAATTGAAATGATACCAGATGTGAAATCGGATCAGCAAATCCATGCAGAGAAGATGGCACAATACGAGCAAGCGATCAATGAAGGAAACACTGCAGTAGCGAACAAGCTCAGAGGAGAAATACTGAGACTGGAAGAGAAGCTGAAGCCGAAGGTTAAGGTGAAGAAACCAAAAAAGAAAAAGTAACTAGAGTTAAAGCATAAATGTAATTTTTTATTTTTGTTAAAATGAACTCGCATATAACACATCTGACAAACAAAAGAACTGGAGCATCATCATTGACTGGAAATACCACTGGAAGGATAGAATACACGAGAGATGACATGGGTCAAATTCAACAACAACTCAGGTCCGAACATTTCATTAATTACCTAATGAATGATGGGGCACACAGTACTTCGATTCAAGAATTGAAACCATCAGAGAATGCACGCTTCTACACGGGACAAGAGATAATCATTCCACTGACTGGTAATCAGGACATTTGTCAAATTGATGATTCATTCATAACGTTCACCATGACTGCGACTCTGAAAGTTAATAATTGGCAAACAACTGCTGGAAAAATTGGTTCGTACATGAATGAGAGAATCTTCATCTTCGTTGGACTCAAGCATTCAGCATCAATCTTTCGTGACCTTACTGTTCTTCACAACAATCAGAGAATCATCAGCACAACAAACAATGATGTCTCAATGGAATCACACATCTACAATATGATAAAACCGAAGAGTCAATTGGAGAATCGAAAACATTGTCACACACCTTGGAAAAACGCATGGGAGCATGATGAATCTGTAGCTGGTGTCTATATTCCACTTTCTGATTTTTACAACAACATCTGGAACAGGGGTGTTTCAAGACACAATTGATGTGCCAATTCGCGTGTCAATCAATCTTGAAGATCTTCTCATTTTCTCTGGAATGACTGACTATCCAAAATGTCTCTTTGGTGATTTGAAATTGAGTGTGCACATGAATGAGGATGCGTTTGTTTGTTGTTCTGTGAATCCTGAACTTACTTTGAAAGATACACTATCATCACTCGTAACTGGAACAGCAGCAGCACCAACGATTAAAGCAGCAATTCTCAATTGTATTCAACATCGTCCCTATTTCTTGAATAACCTTGTCACCTCATGCACAAAGAATTTCGTTCAAATTGGCCAATCATTTCTTCAACCAACCGTTACTAAAGACATTGTTTGTTCAACAGCCAATGCCGTGACAACAGAACCAGAATTCGTCGATCAGTACATCTCATTAAACGTCACAAACTATCGGATTGATGATGTGTATTGCATGAGTGCTGGATACAAAATGAAAGATGGTGCGATAAAGAATCTGAAGCAGATGTACACAAATCGTCCTGGAACAATTCCGGCAGAAAAGATCTCATTCTATCCATTTCAGAAGACACCAACGGCAACAGGAATTGATTGTACTCAGCAAATGGTAGTGGTGAATGCCAAGGATATCATGCTTCTCTTCCGTCACTACGACAATGAAGTCACTTGCTTCCACAATCCAATGCAGAAGAACATCCAAGTGACTTTACAAAACAGGTATTATCCAGAACAACCAACGACAACTATTGGAGCTCGCTTCTATCAGTTCGCATTATCGACTCTCAATCTCGATTCGTACCTAGCTGTTCCTGATGATTTGGAGCGATCACTGACGGATTCTCTCGTTGAAGAGAAACTCACTGGTGACGGAACATATCCCAATGAAACAATGACAAGAGTTCGTCCAGTTCATGACAACACTGACTTCCTTCTCTGCTTTCCAACACAACGTAGTGGATGTCCAACGAACTGCAATGATTCCATCAGTTCAAAAGGAAACACTGCGGTCACTTTGAGATCGCATCCAATCTATCAGGGTAATCTTGACACATACTACAATGTTTACAACCCAAGTCAAAGTGGAGGTGATATGACAACATTTACTCATCCTCCAGCACCGATTCTAGCAACCACTGCAACCACATGGTGGGTACTACGATACAGCAATGGTGAACCAAAAGTTGAGTACTATCCGAATCACACATTGAAAGCGTTGCATAAAGATTTAGGAATCATGTAGAGACAAAACAGTAAAAGAAATTATTGATATTGTATTTTTTATTTTTCTATAAATGAGAAGTATCAGATCAAATCAATCCAAACCAACATCGACATTAATTGAGCAAATTGAAGTGCAATCATATCTGCCAAAACAATGGGATTCAGAACCTCACATCTACTCCATCCAAGAAGTACATCCAACAAATCCTCCCATGCCATGCAGAATCGGAGATGAGATTGAAGTTCCATTGTGCTATGATGGTCATGATGTGACTGAATTTTCGAAGAGTCATCTGCGTATCGATCTCACGATTACTGTTCCATATACATATCCATCAGATGCAGATGCTTCAGAGTCAGCTGGATTGTACGGAATGTTCTACGGTTACAAATCATCATCAGATGCCATTCGAGACATGAGACTGGTTGACAGTAAAGGAAACATTATTGACAATACACTCCAGAACAATCATGTTCACGAATCATTTCTGTATCATACTTTCAAGTCGTATGAAGAGAAAAACAATATGAAGCATTGCTATAGTCTTTTTGAAAATGTTCAGAGAATGGATCCAAGTGTGTGTGGATTCTACTATGTTCCAACACTCAATGGGCAGAAAAAACCATACACTGCAACGATTCCACTGGTTATTCCGTTTGTGAATCTCCTTCCACTGAGTACGTTTGATCAGTATCCAAATTCGATCTTCGGAAATTTACGTTTGAGATTTCATTTGACCACTGATTCACTTGTGTATTGTCCCATTCGAACTTCAACTGTTGTAAGAAAAACACTTGAGATGATGAAAGATCGATATCCAGATAAAGACGAGCCTCGTCTCGCACCAGAAGGGCAAATGAGTCTCATGTTCGATGGAGAATACTCTAATTTGACACAGGAATTTACACAAATTGGTAATCCAATACTTCAATTCGATGACAATATAATGCCTTCTGTGAATTCATTTTACATTTCATATATCAAAACCAAATCCTTCACAGCCACTGTTCTTTCATCTTCGATAGATACAGTGTCTTCGATTTGTTACGGATATCAAATCACTGATGCAACGAAGCAGTCACTCTTCAACACATATTCAAAGACTCTGTATGTCCTGAAAGCTGAAAGAATTGACACACAATCGTTCCAATCACAAGCAACAGCAATGGGAGTGAGATCAAACATCAGTATCAAGCTCAACAATCTCATGAATCTTATGTGCTTATTCCTGAAAGACCAAATGAATGTACAGTCTTCAGAAATCCTCATTATGTTGGCTTATTCGAAATGCTTGGATCCAACTTTCCCAATTTCCCGATGTCAACACTCTCGCCAGAGTTCTATCAAATGATGATGGTGAATGGTGATTTTATCGGTTGTTCCGCGACGGAAGAGTTTGAGAATTCAATCTGTATGTCACGCAATTCTACCTGTTTTGGAAAGGAGTTCAAGAGAACCAGAGCAGTTACGGATGCTACTTCATTCACATTCATGGTTCCAACAGATCGAAGTGAAATCGCTGGTGGAGAAGAAGGTATTTCAACAGCAGAATCAGTGAATATCGTCTACAGAGGATCACCAATCAATCAGGGAGAACTCGATCCATATTTCACCTCAACTCCAGAAGGTCCTCCTCCTCCAATTCTAGCACTACATCAAGCAACATACTGGTTATTCTGGATTGAAAATGGACAACCACGAGTGCGATATGTCATTGATCGTCGACTCCAAGAAGCGTATGAAGAAGTGAAGAGAGGTTATTGAACAGAACAAATATGATATTTTATTTTTGTAGAAAACAGAAATGGTGAAGCGCTATTTCTCAATTCAGAATTCTCACACTGCTCAATTGCCTCCTGATTTTACCAATTCCAGAAACCAAAAATATGTTCACTTTCTCGACTGCAAACTTATTCATGTGAAGGAAGAAATTAATGGTAACTCAACTGTCATCTCAAAAGACATTCCTCAGCACATTACAATCCATGGTGATTGGATCCAGACTGATGCATTCAATGACTCATTTGTTGCTTTCTGTAACGAACAGATTGCGAAGCGAAAGAAGTGGGAATTAAGCACTCGACAATCAATTGTGAAGATCTGGTTCAAAGACAGTTCTGGTGAATCAATTGAGATGGAAACAACGGAGACAATCAATGGAAAAATAACCAAAGAGTATTATGAATTTCTGGTTGATCTCATGTTGGAGTATTAATGCTTCGCATTTCTATGATGACGGAGTCATGGTATTAGTCAGGGAATTATATTTTTGTGAAAGTTCATTGATGAGTGTCTGTTGTTGTCCGACAATGCTACTCAGTTCCTGAATGGCTTTCACACAAAAGCACGAGAGTTCTGCGTAGTCAACTTGAAGACAATCTGGATTGGAATCATTCACGACTTCAGGAAAGATTTCTTGGATCTGTTGTGCAATCACACCAATGTGTTTCTTCTCACTTTCCTTCTTCAAGCATTCACATTTCTCTTTGCAGTTCTTCAAGTGTTCTTCATTGGTTTCATTCTCGATTTGTCTTGTAACTTTGTTGATCTTCGAGTCGAATGTGTTGAATTGATATTGCACAATTTCAACTTTATTCAGTTGTTCAAGAACATCAGGATATGGTTCAATATTTCTTTTCACTCTTCTGTCTGACAGCTGAGAAAAACTTCCTGTTGTAGATATTGAAAACACTCCTGAACCAGTGTCCTCATCGTAGTAATAGAGTGCTGGTTTGTCACAGGGAGACCACATAATAATGCCATCACCATTGAACTGAATTCCAGAAGTTTCTGCAAGTGATTGTGATATAGAAACGCCAGAAGAAAATGTTGATGCCGGATATGTTCCAGGATACTTCGGAAGTGATCCTTCTGAGATATTCCACTTCGCTCCATTCACATTGATCAATCCTCCAATTGTTGGTGTCGTGATCGATCCATTTGTGCTCACCACTTTCTGAATTGAAGATATCGCATTCTTGTGTGCTTCTGTTGTCTTCTGTAGTGAGTCAATCACTGCTGTATTCTCGTTGGTTGTTGAGAGATTATGATCAATCATTTTCTCAATCATTTGTGAATTGTATTTTTGTCGATTCATTTTTGGTTGTTGACTTTTTATGGGAGTAAAAATTCTCCACTGAACAAACCATATCAACTTTTTTTCGTCATTGATTTGACTTTCCTCTATTTCAATCATCACTTCACATCAAGAAATTTGCCTCATTATGCACAATTCTGACATTTCGTTTGCGTAAATGAAGAATGGGTGGAAGATCTACAACAATGGGAAGAACAACGCCAACTCTCGATTCTGATGTTTGCCACCATTTCTGTTCCTGATATTGTTTTCACAGCTCATTCGAAAACTCTCCTTCGTGCTCGGAATCAATCCTCAACCATACTTAAGCGTTAAGCCAAGTACAGCTCTTCAGATGCTGTGCGAGCTGTTGGGATGCGGAGGTCCAAGGCGTACTCTGCCGCAACTGTGTAAGTACATTCGGTATCTTCTCTGCCGAGTGTTTTTCGCTCTTCAAAATGTTATTCCACATTCGCTCTATCGAATCCAGTCTCGAACTCTTCTACAAATACGTATCCTCATCGACAAAGGGTTGGATGAATGTAATTTCGATGGACAACGCGACCTTGTATCTCTATTGGTGGTGGGAGTCAATTTCACAATGACGACGAAGGAACACTATCAAGAATTTCTAAGCATGGAGGAAACTAATGATGTTGATCAAATCCGCGTTGAAACCTCAAAATCAGCGCACGACACAATCGAAGCACTGATTGTGTCACTAAACACCGTTCCGACCGAAAGCAATTCGCCGTCGTTCATCCCTTTGGACGATAGCTTAAATCAGAGCGATGCGCGGGATGGTTAGTTTGTTCACTTTTGTTCAAAGATTTCCAATCATTCGATTTTTTGTTTCTCTAAATTTGATGAAAAGCCGCCTTCTTTCCAGAGACACCAGGTGAAATGAAGAGTAGAAGAAAAGTTAGTTTTGAAATCTTTTCACGATAATTATCAATAACAGTATTCAATCAAAAACAGTGAAACGTTATCACCTCTCTATCAAAAGATCAATGTGTAAATTTCGTAGAACCAGAACACTACAAAAGTAGTCAATCAAAACGGTAAAGAAAAGAGAACACATTCACTTGGAGAGTCTAGAAGCCTATGTGATATGAATTTTAATCCGAGAAAAATGATACAAACCAAAAAGTCGCGTGAACGTGAAAGCTGAGTTCAATGTGATGGATGTCTAGGAAACTCATGAAAAATTCATACTTTCTGAAACCGATGTGTTACACAAGATATTGAATTTGCCTGAAAGAAAAGAAAGTACATAGCGAGAAAAGTGATGCGTGGTACATACGTTTTTAACTTTTTGTATAAGATGATCTGATGAAAATCAAAGAGAATACCGAAGGAAAATGACATACATATTTCCGATTCAATTTTAGCGGGCCAGTTAGCTACCTAAGTATTTGTGGACACATCGATCTTTAGCCTCAATGGTTTGATCCTCTCATCTCATTCCTGACGACTCTTTACTGTTTCGTTTAGGTGTGTTTCACTTTCTACTTTCACATTTGTTCTCTCTTCTTTTTGTCTCTTCATTCTTGTTCTCGATCCTTCACTTTTTCTGTCTCTCTCGTTCAGGTACATCACATTGTTTTATGAACGGTGGTTTCATTCCCGACTTGTTTTGAACAGGTTTGCTCCATTTTTGAATTCATTCTTTCCTAAAACTTACTTATGTACCAACGCCGATCAAACCGAAAGTGGACCTGAAGATCAGGTACACAGATGCGTTTATCGCTTAAAAGTATGTCTCTCGTGATTTACCAAACAGGTTTCTCTTCTTTTTATTCATCTTTTCATAAAACATCTTCATGTACCCAATCTGCGTGATCATCAAACTCAGGTACACTATTGCGTCTTATGACCGAAAGTGCTGTTCACTGAATATTTGAAACAGGTTTGCTCTCTTTTTGTATTATCTCTTTATAAGACACAATGACGTACCAGAATTTTCACTTCACTTTTGACATTCTCTTTTCTGGTACAACACTTCACTTTATCCTCTCATTTTCACTTCATTGTCATTTTTCTCATTGTCTCTCACTTTTTCAAAATTAAAATTTAAAATGACGTGAACAAAATTTTGATCCTCATCTTTCTTCGAGAAACTTCGTGATTCATCGATAAAATTGTATGCGTTGGTACACCACTTTGTTTTACTTTCATTCAACTTTCATTTCACCTTTTACACTTCACTACTCTTCGATTTGTGCTCTTCATTTTTCTAAAACACAACGGTGTACCAACAAAACGCGATCTGAAGTGATCATCCAGATCAGGTACACCACTTCACCTTATCATTTCATTTCACAACTATTTGATTTCAATTCTCTTTTTTGATCAAAACAAAGTGGAACACAGAACTAAAAATGTTTGATCGTCAAGATAAAAATGAACTGTGAGATCTGGTACATGAATGTGTTTTATCACTTCAAACATTGTTTCACTTCACAATTTTGATCTCTTTATTGACATTTTTGCTCTAATCTTTCATAAAACAAAGTGGTGTACCAACGAGATTCAATCTGAAATGATCGGTGAGATCTGGTACATGAATGTGTTTTATCGTTTAGTTCTCACTTCAATCATTGTTTTTTACTCTTGTTTTCTGAAATTTTGATGAACGCGTTCATAAGGTGAAGTGGTGTACCAACGAAGTGAGAAAAACAATGATTGGAGAGATCTGGTACGTCACTTCACCTTATCGTTGCTAACATTGTTTGCACTTCACACTTTTACTCTAATTAGAAACATTTTGGTCAAACTCGTTCATAAAGTGAAGTGGTGTACCAATGAAACGCGAACAACAAAGAATCAAGATCGTTCAGATCTGGTACGAGATTTTGTTTTATCGTTTCATTCTCACTTCATTTACATTTTAGTACTCTAGTTTTGTGAAATTTAGATGAAGATGTTCATCAAACTCAATACTTTCCCACCATTTTCACTATTTCCATTTCACCATTCACTATCATACTTGCCCACTTCATTTTAGCTTCATTCACCTTCATTTGGTCTAATTAAGAGAAAAGTCGACGAAAAATGAGTTGTTGTGATGTGCTCGTGAAGTGTGAGACGAAAAATGTTGTGAAATTGGTGAATGACGAGGAAAGTTGAATAAAAGTGAAACCAGACGAGCGAAATGAGAGTGAAAGGCGTTGAAGTGGCTTGCAGACAAATCGTTGAGTGTGAGAAACATGAAAAACCAACATTATGAAAAACTAGTCGTCAAAAGTGTCGTGAAAATTCAGTACTCCCTCCTCGAAAGGTGAGAAAGAAGATGTGATGTGAGAAAATCGGGGCAAAAATCGATATGAGTGAAAAGTTGGTGAAAATGTGGTGCAAAAGGTGCGTTCAAAAAAGAGGACTATGAAGGTGAGGTGATCGGGAACCTAGGAAAAGCGTCGGAAGGACGCGAATGCGAAGATTTTGAAAAATCTAACGTAAAAACGAAAACTGACGAAAAAGTGGTGAAAGATGACGTGAAAAGTGAGGTTGAAAAGTGTCACCAAAAGGCGACTCCGAGCGAAATGAAGTGTAAAACGCAAATAGGAGGCAAAAGTGATCCTAAAAGTGAAGTGCTGAAAGCGCATACATTTTTTTAAAAATCGGAGAAACTCGAAAATGGAATGTGGGTTGATCAAGAAAAATCCCGATCCGGCCTTGATCTAACCAAAAATTCCAAAAGTGTTTTTATCGCGAATTTCACCTTCTGAAATCGATTTTGTAATTTTAGAAGGTGTTTGAGGTGTGTTTGAGCCATATAGCAGCAGTTTTAAGCAAGTTCTGAAAATCGACTTTTGGTCACTTTTTCGACCACTGTTCGGTACGTAGCTCCACGAATTCTCAACCGATATTCATCAGGATTGTTTTGATCGACGACTCACATCGTCCCCGACATTTTAGAATTTTTTCGATTTTTTCGAAGTGGTTCTCAAGTTGGATTCACTTGATTTGTGGTCAAAAATAGATTTTCATACCATGACCTATCATGGTACTTTCTCAAGTGAGGACGGTCTCCAAAATACAACCAATTATCCAAGCGAACGAAATACTCATTCTTTGTTCGTAGATCGCGATATTTGAATGGTTGAAGTACCTTTGTGTATGTTCCAATGAGTTCGCAATTCTCTTTTTTCAATACATTTTCAACAAATGATTGAGTGTAATGTTTTCGTTGACAATTATGAGCTCGATATCCTTTCATCCATTTCGAGGGAATCACTCTATTCGATTCCTTCGTACCGGTATGTTACAAGTGAATCAGCATACTTGTATTCAGAAATGAGTTCACAATTTTCATTTTTCAATGATTCGAGAAACTTTTTCTTTCGTGCAACAATTAGATGCTGAAAGATATCTCTGGCGATTCAGATGTGGTCTGTATCCTTTGACGAAATTATTGACATACGCTCGATAAATGTCATCTGGTTTCTTCGTGCACGTATTCGAAAGTACTCGCCGTGAGATATGTTGTTCCTTGTCGATTGAGAGTTGGTGGTGATTTCAGAATCAATTTTCTTTCTCCAAAATTTCCAGTAGTTGAGTTGGTGTCAATAAGCTGCTCATTTTATCCTAATTAAAAATTGAAAAAAATCGACTTTGTTTTCTGAAAGCACTCAAAATTTGCTTCAAAAGACGCTTCAAAGAGGTCTAAATATTTGACATATTTTTGGAATTTAGGTCAAATATTGACATCGTCAAAATACATAAAAGACTTTTAGTTCAAGATTCAAAAGTGGGTCAATCGATTTTTGACTTCTATTTTCGATCGACCAACGTGTTCTCCAGTAGCTCCTACGAATTCTCAACCGATATTCATCAGGATTGTTTTGATCGACGACTCACATCGTCCCCGACATTTAGAATTTTTTCGATTTTTTCGAAGTGGTTCTCAAGTTGGATTTGTTGTGGTGAAAAAGGATAATCGAAAAATTTCATGACAATTGTACTTTCTCAAGTGAGGACGGTCTCCAAAATACAACCAAGTCGAAGGAACAAAATATCTCATTCTTGATCCGTAGATCGCCATATTTGAATGGTTCGATTTTGTAATTTTTTGTTTGTATTCCAGATGAGCAAGTTGAATCGACTTTCTCACTTTTTCAACTACATTTTCAACAAATGATTGATGATGTTTTCGTCGAATTAGTCCCCGACATTTCATTTTTTTTTCGAATCACTTTCCATTCGATTCCCAAGTACCGGTATGTTACAAGTGAATCAGCATCTCCAAAATCAGAAAATTATCAATTTTCAAATACTTTCAATTCGAGATCTTTTCTTTTTGAAGTTTAGATGCTCGAGTTGCAAGCGTTTCAGAATTTTGACAATCCTTTGATTCGGACAATTTTCGACCGATCCATTCGAGGGAAATGTCATCAGGTTGTCTTTCAGCAAGTATTCGAAAGTCTCTTCGTGAGAAACTTTTCTTTCGTGCAACAATTAGATGCTGAAAGATATCTCTGGCGATTCAGATGTGGTCTGTATCCTTTGACGATTATTGACATACGCTCGATAAATGTCATCTGGTTTTGTCAATAAAGCTCATTTTATCCTAATGAGATATTGTTTCTTGTCGATTGTTTTGGTGAAATTTCAGAAAATTTTCTCAAAATTTCCAAGGAAACTGAAATATTTGAAATGATTTTGTTTTCTGAAAGCACTCAAAATTTGCTTCCAAAAAGACGCTTCAAAGAGGTCTAAATATTTGACATATTTTTGGAATTTAGGTCAAATATTGACATCGTCAAAATACATAAAAGACTTTTAGTTCAAGATTCAAAAGTGGGTCAATCGGAATTGAGATTTGACTTCTATTTATCGATCGAGACCAACGTGGTTCTCCAGTCTTCTCTATAACTACTGTTGACCATGGCGAGGAAGCACTTCATCTGATGTTGATGCAGACGAGGTGGAGGTGCGACTGCTGTTGGACGACAGACGCAATCTGGATCGTCTGTGATGACCGGGGGGATCTCTCGTTTTTGCCAGTTTCTTTGATGGGAACTTGATTGGTGAAGACACCACTTGATTTGCGGTGGTGATTCGATTGGACCCCAATCCAACCAAATTGACTGGCGTGGCAATGAACTGCTTCTGCTGCTCTGTCATGCCCCCATTCATGTTTGGCAATTGTGTCACCACAATCGTTGCAGACTCAACTGGAATGAACGTCGAAGGAGCTTTCAGTTAATTGTCATCATCATTTAAGATCACGTACAGTAGACCTGCAATTCCATCGTTCTCCACACACCACGACGCAACAGCCCGTCTCGTTGAATCCGACTCCCACTCATGATTTATTGTGGAGGAAGAGGAACAAGACGGAACATTCAGCGCACAGTCTCTCACTCTCTTCATTTCCAACTCTTTTCTCAAACAGCATCAAAAAGGATCAAATGTGGATGAAGTAGATTTATTGAAAGAGAGTTGTTCATCCTTCGTCAATCGTATTAGAAGACAATAACGAGAACAGCAAAGAGGGCAGCCATAACACAAGCGACACTCCTCTCCCCTTCCTCCAGGAATAAGGGAAGGTTTTCGTACCTGAGATCTTGATTGATGGTAAGGTGAGCCCACACTTCGCTTCTTGCGGGGATCTTGCAGTGGTTGTAGCGATACTCGACAGCGAGGGAACCAGCAGCTGGCGTCCACTTGAACTTCTTCCCCTCGTTCAGATAGAACATGATGTAGTCTTCTTTTCCATGCGGGGTGAGCAAAAGGAGACCGAGGGTGTTCGTAGCGTCGTCAGGGAAAGCTGCGGGGAGGTATTCGTGCTGCAGTGTGAGGACAATTGTGTCTATTGCTCCATTCGGTTTTGTCGGGTCAGCTCTGGTGAGCTTTGATGAAGCAACCAGACCAGTGGTGTCGAAGGGGCAGAATTCTTTTGGATAGCATGTGAATCCATTGCTATAAATGGTGTGGTTCACTCCACGCCAGAATTTGTCAGTGATGGGGTCATTGGAGATATCGATATCGGTGCTGAAAGAAGTGGAGCCAGCGGCGATTGTGCCATTGATTGTAACGCCGGCCTTTACAAAATCATCACCGAAACTGACAGAGATGGCTTCGTCGGCCTCTGCTGGAGTGGTGAGACTGCAGGTGACAGTGTAGTGTGTCCAACCGTGGAGGATGAAATCGAAGATGAGCGGGGGAGGTGGCGAGTTGAGAGTGATGTACAGGTATGTGAGTCCTCCTCTGGATGGATCAGCACTGTTTTCATAATGTCGCAGTTCGTAGCGAGTGTCCCACTGGAAGTTGTCTTCCTCACCGATGTTTGTGATTGGGATGAAGAGAGTGTTGTTAGGCTCAACGAGATTTTCTTTAACAGTAAATGAGACATAAATGGCGTTGTTGGTGTTTGTGGCAGGTGTGAATGTGAGTGACACTGTGTTCCCTTTCACAACGTCTCCGGCGTTGTGAAACCCGAGAGCGAGAGTGGCAGTTTTAGCTAGCCCGTCCACATTTCTGTACGTTATGTTCTGTGGTACAATACCCAGATCGTTTGGGGTGTTGAAGTTGGAGGCAGAGAGAACAGTGAAGAAGAAGAACATAAATCGAACGATTGTCGGACCCATACTCAGTTTAGGTTTGAATCAAACCTCTCTCCTCGTTGGAGAATAAAAAAATGAGATGAAGGATCACATCAAACGGTAATTTGAGTTGGTTCAGACAGAGTTGTAAAAACTTTTTTTGGACCAAATTATGTTACGGGACGATCTACTCACTCAAATCACGAAATAAGCGAAACACTCCCTCCACCAGAACCGAGCCCGTCGATCAGCGGGGAAGAGCGGATTGCTGCGGAGTTGGAGGGGGTGTCGGGGAAGGTGCAGGAGATGATGAGCTCGACAGGGAGGATTGCGAACTCGGAAGTGGGGAAGTTCACGCTTCAGACGGAAAACGAGCAGCGGCTCTGCTACACTCGCCAGTTGGTGGCTGAGCTGTTGGGATATGTGCTGGCGTCGTGCACAGTGAAGGACGAGCGATATACGAACACGGAGTGATTGGTGGGAAGGATGCAGGCGTTTTTGTCAGCGTTCTTCTCTCGATTCCCTCGCACACTGGGGGAGAGTGTGGAAGTGTTTTCGGGATTCGATGTGAAGAGTAGATGCTGCCAGAGGATTCTGAAGCCTCGGATGGAAGTGAATCTTCGACTGGTCGACATTGGGATGAGGGAGGACGCGATGAACCAGATGCTTGTCCGACAGATGGGGACGTGAGATGAGTCTTTTCAGACTTCTCGATGGGGGCATGGATCAGAAGAATTGTGCTCCAATCACTTGATCTTAGTCTTTACTCGGGGCACAGATGCCTCAAAGTTCTCTAAGGACACGATTGCCTCAATTTCGTCACAGTAGGATTTCACATTGTACTGTTTCATGTTTGTAGGCTTGTCTGACCGGCACTGACCGGTCAGTTTTCATCAAAACGTACTGATCGTCACTGACCGGAGAAATTTTGGTACCCATAATCGAGAGTTACCATTTCTCCGAAAGTGAAGACCTTCCAATGGATCGAAACTCCATTTCTAATTTTTCCGAGTCTTTTCTTCTGGATTCGACTTTTGTACATCCTTTTTCTGTCCCTGAAGCTGTATCATGTCCATTTTCATCAACTTATGCCGATCATACCCATCCGTGATCCGAATTCAAGTTGAAACACAAGAGAAGTGACAAAATCTGTCTTTCATCATGATGTCTCCAACCAACAATGATCACCTTTTCACCATTTCACGATATGTACATTCTTGAAAATCTTTGAAAGAAATGAGAGAGGGTTTTATCATAAAAACGAAAACAACTCCTCCTGAAGAATTGAAAGTGCAAAGAGCGTTCGCCTTCCTCATGGATGTACGGAACGAGAGGATTCCTCCAATCTGGATGACAACACCTTCGTATAAGGCCACCAATGTTGAGCTCACTGTTGAATCAGAATTGATTTTGATCGTGAAGGGTTGACAATGACGAGAAGAGGAACAGCGGGATGGACTTGTGATGAGATCGTTCAAGAAAGTTGATCACAACTCGCTGGATGGGTGCTGTGTTTGATGCAGTGATGGAGAACGAGAGTGACTGATTCTTTTGCATCAGTGTAGGTGTCGCATCGAATCAGAAGGCAGAGGATGGAAAAGAGGACAAGGGTGATTCGTGAAGCTTGTGGAGAGGAGTGGCCTTGTCTGCTCCAAACTGGTGGAGGTTCACAGACTTCGAAGTGTTCGATGTGAGAAACAGCAGCAGACTCTACAACAAGAGGCCGACCGCTTCGACAGCAAAGACAGAATCTCGCTCTAGAAGGTGACAATCGGATCAGGCGATTCCAGTCTGCGCCAGAGCAAGATCAGACAGACTGGAAAATAACGATGCTTCATGGAGAGAATCTTGCGACGACATATCGAAAAGGAATTGGTGGTCAACTGACATCTCTGAATCAACTTGAGGAGAGTTGGTGTTCAAAGGAGACTGGAAATAGACGTGATCGTCCACATCCATGTTTTTCGGTGCGACGTCCAGAAACGGCAGCGGGAGGAAGTTGAGATAATGCTTCGGTTCGTTAGGAATATCTGCGTACCAAATAACCAGTGTAGACTATTTCCCAGGTGTGTGTGGATTTCGGAAAGTTGGGGTGAAGAATGGCGAGTAGTTTTGGCGAAGGGGAGACAGAGGACGTTTCGGGTGTATTGAACGGGCTGAAATCAGCATAGTGAATGATCTGGTTGCTCTGAGTTTTGTATGTCGTCAGAAAAGAGAAGAATTGTGTGGTGGACTCTATTCTGAAGAAAATTGAGAATAGGGCAGAAAAAAGATATCACGAACTAAACAAAACACACTACCAATGCAGATAAGAACAAAATGATGCGATGATGACCCAAAATGCACAAGGATCTAGAGAGAGATGTTTCACACAAATAATTGAAAAGAGGCATTCATACAACTCCGGTCCGCAAGTAAAGAGATTACCATCTACAATCTTGCTTATTTCAAATGAAGATCATGTAGTTGATGATACAGTGAGATCCGACCCTTAGAAAAAAACGTGACTGACACTGACCGGCACTTTTGGCCGGTCAGACAAGCCTACATGTTTGATATTCTCCACAAATACATCGTACAGAATCTTTGTATCAAGATGAGCGAGAAAGGGGAATCACTCTGTCTGATCGGGTGGGCCATAACTTTTGAACTTAACTCAGACAATCTTCAACGTAATTCCTTAATTTCTGGATCATCCGAAGATGATGTTGATCAAACCAAAACTCTCTTCATCCTTGTCATGTTTCTTCTTCTCACAGTTTGGGAAATCGCCTGGGCCTCCCAAACATCACCTCCCATTCCACTTTCCCTCCATCTTCATTCTTCAGAGTATGTATTATCGACACAGGACACAAGCACGATCCAAATCCAGGCTGGAACATTCTCTGCGAATGAAGTTCTCTCGTGCCAAACCATTCACCTCAAAGGGAAACGTGAAACATATCTGGTCCCCTCCCCATCAACTGCAAATACGGTAATGTTTGACCTGAGGAATACCACGTTCTCTGTCCATTCGACGCAACTTCATCCGTCCCAACTTGCCTTCCATCTTCATGGATCATCCCTCTCGCTCCACCAAACCTCAATCGTACTGTCATCTGCCTCATCACAAATCGTATCGAAGACCTCGCTAACAGTTCTGAACGGAATTACGATTTCAACAAATCGTCCAGATCTTGTTCTTCCAACTCTGGTGAACTCAGATGCAACTAACAACCATGCAACAATGATAAGAACGAAAATTTACAATTTTGTACTTTTTATCAATTCTCCGATACTTTCCACCGTCGAAACACCTCAAACCATCTCCTCCTGTGTCCTCACGAATCTAACCCAACCTGAGATGTCCACCGAAGAACAGATAACTTCCAAGCCTTGCGAAGTGACGATGGCAGGAAGTTCAGTTGTGTCTGTGGAGAACCCGCTGTATGGTTGTGTTGTTCCGAACATCAACACCGCTGGCTCCTTCTTCTTCCTCAACTCCTCCTTCACCCGTGCATCAGCTCCTTATCAAGATCAACATTTCACGAACACCAACCAATCTTCTATTATCGTGACTGACGACACGGTCGCCTTTGTCTCATGCTCTTTCACTGGTTGTGCTTCAATTGGATATGGCGGAGCTTTTTACTACAATCGAGTCAACGGTGAATTGACAGTGAAACACTGCATATTTACCTCGTGTCGGTCAGAAAGTGATGGTGGAGCCTTCAAAGCACGCTGCACAAAATCAATCCTCCTCGATGATACAAAAGTCGAAAACTGCCGCAGTGTCGGATCAGGCGGCGGAGTTGTATTGAATGTTGCACTTGAGAACTGTCAAGCCACAAATAACAACTTCACAGGCTGTTACGGAACCAGCGGGTCAGCCATCCACAGAAACTGCGAAACGACCGGTGAAACTACGATTATCACTGGAAACCGTTTTGTTGAATGTATTAGTAAAGCCGGAACGGACCATACCACTGTTGTCGCGTCAGGTGTCGTCCTACTCTATCAATCAAAAACAGTTGCTTATTCAAGCAATCTCTTCCAGAACAATCAAGTTGGAACTGATAAATGGATCACATCAGTCTTCCATATTGCATTTACATCCATTTCAGCTGCATACAATGAAGAATCGGGTAATATTGCACTCGGCGTCCCTGCGGACCGGAATGATCGCCTCACTTCGATTGTACACTCCATGCAGGAGACAGTGCCTCTTTCGCAACCATGGTGTTTCTCTGGATCACAATGGCAAAGTTTTGACCCCTCTTCAAGTCCAACTGACACTGGGACTGATCTCGTTGTTGCTCTACGGCATGTACAGAATTCGGAATTCAAAATCACGTCTTCATTTGATGGCACATATGTTCTTCAACTGGCTGAACGCATCACACTCACAGCAACTCTATCTCTCGACCTGTCTGCATGCAACACAGCTGGAATTACGAAAATGGAAACAGGAAGCAAGTTGGACATCACTATATCATCCCTCTCCCTCTCCTTCTCTCCACTCACTCAAGATCTGTTCGTTATTGATTCGTCCTCGCTCATCCTCACGTCTTCAACAATCCCAACGATGGAGTTTGAATCAGCAAGCATCCTCTGCGTGAGAGGCGACTCAACAGTGCAAGTGAACAGTATCACCACAAACACCATCTCCCAATTAGGCGCCTCGGCTGTTGGGGGATGCTTCCTTCGAGTGGAGGACAGCTCTCCAGCCACAGTCACAGTCACTGGCTCCACTTTTGGGGAGTGTTCGACGACAGGAAGTGGAGGATGGGGATCGTGTGATTTTGGGGAGGGAGGGAAGTTGGAGGTGAGTGGAACAACATTCAAGACCTGCACAGCAGCTGGAAAAGGATCTCTTCTCTTTGTATCTCACCCATCTCTGTCGACATGTCTCTCGACTGCAACTCTTTCATGTCTCGGCATCAGTCCACTCCCAACAACGAAAGAAGAAGCCGACACATTTTTCCCACTCGTCTTTGCAACAAGCTCGGATGGTTGGCAAGGATCGATTCTGTTCTATCTCTTCCCTCACACGGAAGAAGATGGCCCTGTTCACCTCCACTCGCAAGGATTCTCGGGATCAGATTGTGGGAAACTCCAACTCCCCTGCCTCTCATTGGTCGACTCTCTGGCGTCGCTGAAGGAAGACCGGACGATCTTCTTCGACACACCTTTCGATCTGAAATTTGGGTCGAACCGCGTCATCACGCAAGATCTGTCGCTCACATCTGGCAGTCCAATCACAACACTCTCGTTATTCTCTTCCGATCCGCTTCATCTGCTGAACGGCTGCCTCTCATTCTCTTCCATCACTCTCCAAGTCCCATCGCTCATTTCATCGTCGTTGTTCGTCGTCGCTGGAGGGACACTTCAGTTTTCGTCGACAGGGACTCTCGTGAACCCTCCCACAGCCTCTCTTCATGTTGCACCACTCATCGACATTTCAAATGGGCAACTCGTCATTGATTCTTCTGTGCTTGATTTTTCGACGAAACTGACACTGTCCGGAGCATCGATGGTCTCACAAACTGGAGGGAATGTGAACTGGAAGGGAGTTGCTCTGTCGAATGTGGAATGTTCCGCCGATGCAGACTCCAAGTGTGACTCGCCCATTGCATCGTCTCTCTCCGATGGATGTTCGCTGTCGATTGGAGATGAGGGAAAGGAGACATCGTTCACGAATTGTGGATCGAAAGGGGATGGAGGAGTGCTGAACGTGAAGATCGTGAACACTGGCTCGCTGTCGATCACCAACACAGTCTTCACGAAATGCTGTTCATCGAAGAATGGAGGAATCGTGTTTTTGGACTTGACAGGCACAACATCGTCCGCAGCGTATTCCTTCTCTCAACTGACATTCGGATCGATAGGAAGCTCGGATGCTTGCACAGCAGCAGCAAAGGGCGAACACATGTTCTTCGCTGTTGCCGAAGGACAAGCCGAAGCGTTGCTAACTCCACTCAAAACTCAATCACTCATCCCTACCAATCCTGCAGACAACTCGTCATTCAGCGCAACTGAACTCTCCCTGTTGGAATTCAAGGAAGGAAGTGTCGATGTGAGATCGGTCCTCTTTCTCTTCTTCAAAGAAACCTCAAATGTGGAAGTGGATGGGACGGAGAATGTTGGGCTTGCTGATGCGCTGTGTGGACATGCATATCTTCCGTGTGGAAGTGTGATTGGTGGATATCACAGCGCTGGCTCGAATGAGCCGAAAGTTGGCTCTGTTTTGATGAAGACAGATGTCTCGCTTTTGGAGAAGCTGACGACAACGGACAAAGAAGTGACGATGGCGGGAGTGGAAGGGAAGAAGCTGACCATCACGGAAAATGGTCAGTTCGAAGTTCCTGCCGGCAAACTGACATTCTCTTCCATCACTCTTCAACTCACTCTCCCTCTCACATTCACTCCATTCGTCGTGAATGGAGGTAAACTCTCGATGACGGCAACCTCGTCGCTCACCCATGCAGGCACGCCTACCTCTCCAACAGTTCTTACTGAATGTCTGTTCAGTGTCAAATCAGGATCGCTCAGCATCACTGGAAGCGAAACGACACCACAAAAATTCTCGTCCTTCTCAACTCAGTCTCTCGACAGCTGCCTGATCCGTGTTGACACAAGCCAACCCTCCAATTCTGAGGCATCACTCGAACTTGTTCACTGCGAGTTCACCAACAATGTGGGTTTGTCAGCGGGAGTGATCTCACTGTCTGGATCAGCTGGTGGAAGTTTGATGATGGAGCATTGCTTCTTCACCGCGAACAGTGGTTCGACATCGAAAGATGTTCTCATTTTGGGTGGATGGGCATCGTGTGTTTCATCATCGACGATTATTGACTGTTTTTCGGAAAGTGATCTGAACCATCTCGTTGTTGAAGGGAAACCAATGAACGATTTCATCCCTTTCTCCGTTCTGTTCGTCCATCCGACCCTTTCTGATGACTCGTCATGCAACCAGCCAACTGTGTCTTGTTCGACGATCCTGAAAAGTCTAACACACTGCACACAAACAGAGCCAGATTCTGGAATCTTCATCCCTCGAACTATCGAAATGGAAGCTAATCAGGAAGAGAGAAACACACTCGTCATCGACACGAAGCGAGTGATCATCCAAGCATCATCGCCTGATTTCGTTCTGACTTGGGCGCCTCTGACACCCTCATCGCTTCTGACAGTCTCGACAGGTTCTGCCTCTCTCGTTGGCTTCGTTCTCTCGCTCCCTTCCGATCAATCCACATCTGTTATCGTTCTGTCTGGAGCAGGTGAACTGACACTGAGTACCATCAAATTGGATGGTGTGAATCGAGCCGGAAATGGAGACGCTCTTCTTTTAGCCTCGTCGTTCATCGAAACCAAAAGCGAAATCAATACTGGCTCACTCTCTCTCGTCTCTGTGAATGTGTCGAACATCAACCTCGCCAATCATCCTCTCATCTCGACAGTTGGGAAAGTGGAAATGGACTCGTGCTTGTTTGAAAAAGTTGATCGTTCTGAGGACGATGGAAAAACGAAAGCGAGTGTTCTTCAATCCACTATTTCTTCATCAACTGATATTTTGGTGAAGAACACTGAATTCACTTCGTGTGTTGGCAATGACGAGGAGAGATGGATTGAGCTCTCTCCAACGACGACGATGACATTCTCAGCTTCACAATTCGAAGGTTCGTTCTCCGCTTCTTCTTCACTGCTCGCAATTTCTGTGAACAATCCACAAAAAGTACCAGACGCCCAGTTCAACCCGTATTCGCTTCTTTACGAGTTCCACCCAGCGAACCCAACACAGATTGTGGTTTGGAGTGAGAAGAGTCTGGAGGACCATCCGTTGTGTGGGAATGTGAGCACGCCGTGTTTAACTGTGAACGACGCAATTGCTCTGACGAAGGTTTGGTCAGTGGAAGTCTCAAACACCGGAATTCTGAACAACACAATCAAAGTCGCATCCACTCCTCTCACCCTGACTGGACAGAACACCCACTCAACTCTCGTCTTTGTGGGACAAAGCCAGATTGTGAATCGTGCCCTTTCTTTTGAGAGAAAAACGAGACTTTCCGATCTGAAAATGGATGTCCAGGCATCTGAGTAGTCCCATCAAAATAGGTAAAACTGGGATCAATTGATGTCAGTGCCTAAATTTGTACTGAGATCATATTTCAACTCTTTTCCTTTGAGATTTTCTCATTATCACTTCATTAATCATGTTCAATTCACTTCTTGTTTTCACATAATGCTCTTCAATATTTCAGACAGCTCTTATTTCCCAAAAACACGCACGATCACAATCACCAACACTTCTTTTTTCGATGTATTCCCTTCATTGACTTTTGTCAGTGAGAAAAAACCATCAAAGAAGACATAATAACGCATTATCGACTTGTTTTTATAATTATTGTTGTAGAACAAACTGAAACAGCAGCACCCAAAGTTTGCATTTTCATGATCTATGAAGTGACCATTTTCCTTTTTACTTTTTTTTCCATTCAAATATCATATATAAGAAGACTTTTTTGAAATGAAAGAAACGAAATGGTATTGTAGGTATTTAGTGGGATCAGATCCGACTGGGATCACTGGGATCAAATCAGAAGCCTGTGGATGTCTCTCAATCGACTCTGACCGACGATTCTGTTTTTGTGATGGAAGCTGGGTCTCTTGAGATCACCAAATGTTCACTTGTCTCCACAAACAACATCTCTTTCCCGATCATCAACTCCAAAACGACGATCCAGATTGATGAACTCACTCTGACCAAACTTAACTTCACTTCCACTCCCTTTATCTTCTCCTCTTCGGAACTCGTCACTCTGAACAAAGTCAAAATTGACCACTCCCACGTCTCGACACTCTTTTCGTGTTCAGCAGTCACATCACTTGAGATTGAATCCTGCCACTTCACTGGAATCACTCAGCCTCTCACTCGGAATGAGGAAGGCCTGTGTGGATGGTCGACAGGACTGATTTCGTTGACAGACACAAACTGCACACTGCGAAGCTCGTCGTTTGTGGATCTGGACGATGGAGGGCTGATTGTGTCGGATTCTGAGCTGCACATTGAATCGAGCACATTCCACGACAACACACCGAACGACGCAGTGTTTGTGTCCGCTCGAAAGAACATTGCTTGTGTTGGAGAGAGTGTTGTGGTTGTTGGGAGTCTTTCTGGAGGAGATGGAGTCGAATCGTCTTCTCTATGGATCTCGACGAACGAGAGCTGTCTCGTGATGAAGCAAGGGAAGGAACACTTCTCTCCTCTCTTCGTCCCAACATTCGACTCGAACAACTCGAAAGTGACAACCGAGAACAACACATTCACGCTCTCACTGAGCGGATCACTCCTGATTCCCTGTGGTCTGTATCTTGTTGTTTATGAGGTTGGAGTTGGAGGAGAAGGCGTTCGCGGGAAGACCACACACGTTCCTCTGATGAACGCAAAGGATTGGACTGATAAATCACTCCAAGTTAATCTCTCTGAGAACGAAATTGATCTGAACACGAAATTCGAATGGAGACTGAAATTGGGATACGGAAATGAATGCGAGACAAGCGAGAGCATTCTTATGAAGCAGAGTTTGGCTGCTGAACGAAAGGCACTCACCACCCGCACGATGAAATGGCTGATTCCGGTCATTACTGCATCTGCTGCTCTTCTCATCCTCATTCTCTTTGTCGTCATTTGCCGTCTCTGCAGACGAAAGAACAAGCCCAAACAACCGAACCAACAACAACTGACTGACGTCGACGACCTTCCCGAAGAGAAGATAGAAGCAGAATTCATCCTCAATCAGCACACGACGACACATGTGGAAGCAGGGGCAGAAGTGACAAACTGTGTTGTGAAGACGAAAGCCTCAGGATTCATTCAACAACATCAGAACATGGAAGAGGACACAGAAAAAGATCAATTTCTGGAGATGGTGAAAGTGGTAAAGTGTGAGGATCCTGTTGAAGTGGTGATGGTCAACAAGAGGAACACGCTTTTCAACATTCTGCACAAAGACAGGACCCAACTGCCAATTTCAAAAGTTGAACTTCAGAAGAAGATTGTGAAGGGGTTGGCGTATTTGGGGACAATCGAGCCAACCGCACCGATTCTGAAGAATCTGTCGACACACTGGATTCTGATTGAGACATCGGGGAATCCGACATTCCTGCGACAAGACGACGCCACACAGAACGCTCCAACAGCGAACAACCACAACCCACCACAGCTCGATCCGCCTGATGTGCACACAGCCGATCTCCACCCTCCACCTGACAAAGTCGGATGGGAAGACGCAATCCAAGCAGAACCACACAATCCTCTGACTCAGAACCAAAGCATGGACACCGTCCAATCTCAGGCGAGTTCTTTTTTCGGGTTGGGTCCCGCATCGGTGAGGAATGCGGGGATGTCGGAAGCGATTCGATGGCAAGCACCTGAACAGGAGAATGGGCGAGAGGGATACGACGCGTGCAAAGCAGTGGTGTTCCGACTTGGGCTTGTGTTGTGGGAGATTGAGACAGGGAAAGTTCCATTTGGAGAACAGGACGCTGTGAATGCGTCTCGTCAGCTGTACACAGGAACACAGCCAGTGATGGAAGGAGTGGGAGAAGATTTGGCGGAGTTGATCAAACGCTGCCTGGTCTTGGATCAGAAGTCGCGTCTGTCACTTTTGGAAGTGGCCGAGTTCTTCTTCAACAAGAACGAGCTCACATTCGCACAATCAAAGACAATCCAGCCTCCTCTCAAACTGTAATCACTTTTTCCACTCAGAGAATTCATTCCCTATCGCCACAACACAACACATCTTCTTATCCGGACAGGATCGATTTTCTCCCAACCACATCGCTCTCTCCTCGACTACGCTGACTTCTGATTATTCTTCATTCTCTCGACAAAACGAATGACACGTTCATCTTCATTTCAGTCCATGCCTCTCTCGTCTCCTCGACATGAAAGACGAACAAACACAAACAGACAATTTCTGATACCGCTTTGTCCAGCTTGACCTTTTGAGAGTCTGGCGGGCACTGTCATCTGGATCTCCCGTCTCGCTTTCCGTTCAAACATTCCCGTAGCTCAATGTCTGAACCTGAACAACTCGCCTGAATGACGAAAGGTCTTCTTCTTGCTGAGCGTGTCGTCACGTCACTTCTTTGTTTTCTGATCATGTTTTGACATCATCTTCGTTTTCTCTCATTCTTCATCGTCATCAAATAATATCCATCTTTCTTCGTCTTTGTACCTCAACACACAGCTCTCCATTCATCAATATCTTCCTTTTCACCACATGTCAGTCGGCCTGTCTGTGTCTCCACTGTAAAACGATATTCACTTCACCTCAGTGAGACCACCAGGCCAGGCTGGTCTGTCACTTCGCATCTCATCATCTCACACTCGTCTGCGAGTGATTCGCGTTCGAGTGTCGTGTTGGCATTGATCCTAAACATCGCAGACTGCAGAATCGTGGATTTTCTGCCGTGTCTGTTGATTGCTTGTTGCTGTTTGGAGCCCCCGTCTGTGTGTGGCTCTGCGACGAGTCCTGTCTTCTGTTTTGTCACTTTTAAGCCCCTTTTTTCTCCTTGATTGCTCCTTGCATTGAATACACGTCTCCAATAGCGCTCTGTCTCGTCAATACTTTTCAATAGTGGAACTAAAAAGGTCTGAAAATGAGTTATGATTGGTGTGTGAAGAGAAATAGCATTATAAATGACTAAATGTGTGTGGCGGCTTGGCACAATGTCCATCCTGTCGATGCGACCTCGTGAAGGTCTGCCTTCAGAAAATCAAGCGAAGACAAATCGATCTGGAGATAATCTGGAAGTTCGCTGTTCAAATCATTCACAGCTTCTTTGATTTCCTCTCTTGTCTCCTTTTCTTTCTGCTTCCTTTCTCTCGCCTCTTCCCACCTCTCACCCTCCCTCATTCCCATCATTCTCCTCACCCATGCTCCAAAGGGTCGTTCATTCTGCACGGCATCAGCAGATCGTGTGAAGCGCCCTCCTATCGTGAGAGATTGACGACAATACGGACAGGTTGATTGGGAAACCAGCCAGTCATCCAGACACTCCTTGTGAAACGTGTGTCCACACGGCGTCTGCGAGGGGAAGGTGAAGGTCGGCACGAGAAGAGAGTGCAAGAATCGGCGATGTAGGTGCGGAAAGAGACCAAGAAAGGATGATGGGGCGGCCAGAAGATGCGCCGGAATCTCATGCGCTGGCTGGTCCAACAGCTGCTCATCCCAAACTTGAAAATTGTTCGGCTGGAGATGGTGGTCTTGCTCATCTGTCCTTTGTTCTTCTCTTCCATCTTCAAATTGTCTTCGGAGATGGACATCGTTGCCATCGTCCTGTTCTTGTGCGGCATCGGCATGTTCGGTCAGATGGTCTGGGTCTGGTGTGTCCTCTTTTGCGATGTCTTTATCAGCTGCCTCCTCTTTCGGCGACTCGTCTCTCTGTTCTTCGAGGCCCTCCCACACACTCGTTCTGCAGATCGAGCACATGTCGTCGTCCAGTCGCCTCATCTCCTCCACGCTCAGCGTCTTCATCTTCGCCCATCTCTTGTTCTTGATCTTAAAAATCATCGACCACCCCATTCGAATGACGTCCAGGCCGATCTGATCCAAGAAAAAGATGAGAAGGCAACAAGTATCGATGAACTGGTTACCAGCAGTTTTGGCGTCCGTAACATCGAAATTCCCGTTAAGCAATGAAGTAAAAATTGACAAGAGTGGTTTGAAGAGGTTTTTCAATTCGAATTGGGGGTCGAAGTAGAGTGGGATGAAGGTGTCGACGATATGGACGAGATATAAGCTGATGATCACGCCTGTAAGTAATAGAGGGGCACGCTGATGCGAAAAGCGCCGGAGAATCGAGAAGAAGCCAATAAGAAGGGCGAGAAGGAGATCAGCCGCACAATGAACGATGGCGGTTGGGATCGCAACGAGTATCTTCTTCCAAAGTGGCAGGTTCGTGAAAAAGCGATGCTCAGAGGCGAAGTATCTCGAAAAATGCGCGAATGCAACATTTTCATAGTGCTCTTGTGAAAGTCTCGTGAGGAAGGCTGTGAGGAGTTCGCTGACCTTAGTAAGGCGTGTATACATAATGTTCAGTGCGAAATGTGTTTTTAGTGTTGCTCCCATGAAGTCAGAATTACGATTGGTTTTATGAAATTTGGTGAAGACTGGGAAAAAGTTTGGGTCGAGGTAGAAAATGCCAATTGAACTTGCGACGATTGTAGAGAGTGTAAATCGTATCAATCCAACGATGGGGATGGTGGATGAATATCTCACCGAAGTAATAATCGTATCAAGCCCCGTGTTGATGAATAAGCAGAAGAAGAGTGGAAAGAATCCAATCTTCCTATCGGTGGAGAAATCACCAAAATTGAAATCTGAATTCAGGACATAGAGAGAAAAGACATAGAAAATTGATTGTCCGAAGTCCTGTGAATCACTTGAAAGCAATAAAATCAAACTTTCAACGCTTCAGATGCTTGACCAGAACCATTCAGAGGACGGAGGAATAATGCAAGGAAAATACCAAGCACCAAAAGACAGAAGATTGAGCTCTACAGAACATGAACAAAAAAAGTTACAAACAGCAGCTCCGAATTGACTGTTTTTGATCTCCTCCAATTTGATGAGAAGATCTCCATAATTGTCGAAATTGAACAATGGGCGGAAAGCTACCATTGCAGAAAGCACTATGATGAAAATAGCCAAGTAATAGCGGTATCTCATCTGAAGTGATCCAGAAGAACCCATCCTTCATTTTTTTCCACGTTCGTGCAACCAGCGGATCAATAAACTCCTCAATGACTTCAAAGGATTCTGTTGGGAATAGAGATCTCTCACCGAGTGTTTTGAACACTCCACCAAGTTGGAATCAGGTTCGACGTTTTCATGTTTAATCATTCTCGTTCTCAGTCCAACATCTCCTTACTTCTCGAAAGATTGAATTGTGATGATGAATATATTTTTGTTGACACACTCCGGACATTGCAGAAAGTGGCCTCTGGTGTGTCCTTTAGTTGTTTTCATCGATTTGTTCCTGACTGTCTTGGATGTGTTTCAGAAAGTGGGTCGGATGACTGTTTTGATGATTGGTGTTCGTTTTTATCTCCGTTGTGTTGCGGAACCCACTCATCTGGACTTCTGGTCTTTCCTTTTCTCTTTTGTTCATTCTTGCTTCTCAGGGAGAACTGATGAAATTGCTGGACATTCTTTGTTAGTATTCTTGTTCCATATGATGATGGATGTCTTTCTTGCTGTCTTTCAGATTCACCATCGCCCTCGTTCGTTCGCTAGTCGCTTTCCTCTGAAATCCCTTCTTTCGTGATCACGCAATTTGTAGATTGGTCTTCATGTTCTGCATTGGAATCAGTGTCTTGATTTCTTTCTTCTTGTGAATTTATTTTCAGTGTTGTTCTTGCCTGGAATCACTCTTCTTCGAACCTGAAATTGTCGACTCGCTAATTCTCCAACACAAAGACTTCATCCTTTCCACTTTCGAAACGATCAGAGAATCATCGCCTCCATTTGCTGTTCTCACCACTTTAGCTCGGATTTCTCTCTTCCCTCAACTCAGAATCAGCACCACTTCCATTCTCGCTCTATACTGGGTCTTTTGGCGATCTCCATCTGCTTTCACGCTTCTTCCCTCACCTATCTTCCCATCATCTTCCCCACACCAACAATATTCTGGTCTCTCGTTCCTGACTGCTCTGACAAAGAAACTCAGAATCGTTTTCTCCGAATTCCAAACAAATCTCCCGACCGATCCTTCACACCTCCCAAGATACATCCAGCTCACGAAAGATGATCCTTTCTTCATCACCCGTTCACTTGACTTCTGTTCGTACTCGTTCATCCTCCCAACTCTCCTTTTAAAAGCGACTCCACCAATTGAGGTATGTTTTCATTCTTTTCATGATTGTTTTGATTTCAGGTTGATTCTAAGATCATCCGAGAATTGATTCTCTTTGTCATCGGATCACTTGCATCGATTCTCTCAAACACTCAACCATCGACAATCTCATCGCTTCTCTTCCCTCCGACTCTTCTCCAACCACTCCGTTGGTTTCTGGAATTGACACACAAATGTTTGATTCTCTGAAACACCTTTGAAGTGCGTGCGAAGACTTTGTGAACAGTTCGTGGGATTTCTTCGTCAATTTGACGCATCGCATTGCAGATCCCCACAAAATTTCCTTCCAAACAATCATCCTCGACGATCCATCCTTCCCCGACCTCATTCTCAACTCTCTCAAACTTGATCAAGAAATCATCAGATAATTAACCATTATGATCATCACGAACATCGTGATTGGGTTTGAATCGATGAAGGAAAGATTCAGGACAGCGAATCTTGTAGGTCGGATGTTCGAAACAGTCGATTTTGTTTCTCTTCCTCTCTCGGAATCTCAAACACTTCTCCGACTGTCCGGATTCATCTCGCACATGTTTGATCCGATTGGAGAGGATGAAGATGCACACTTCCAACAATATCCTCTCATTCGAGTTTCTGTGTTCGAGCCAGCCAAACAATTCATCACATTCATGTTCTACAATTCAGATAAACTCATTCTGGATGAAGATGACAAAGATCGATTCGAGAGTGTTGTCTGCTGGATCCATCATCGCATGAACAACCTCGAACTCCGCTCAGACGAACACGATGCCGACTTTGTGTCAGAACTTGTGAAATGGGAAGTGCGAACGATGTTTGAGATGGAGAACGAAGACAGTTTTGAGATGGTCTTCCAGAACATGCTGAACAGAACACAAGAATGGAATCGAGGCCCACGAGAGCGGCAGAAGAGACGGGAAGTGCTTCTGAGAGAAGAAGGGTGGGACGATGCTCTCGAACTGCGAGTGGTTGGGATCGATGAAGACACCACTCAGAACCTGATTGAACTCGCGGAGGAATTCAGAGTCGAACTGACATTGAATACTGACGAGCTCTGATCGAATTTGGTCGTCTGTGGAACCCACACGCTTCGCTCTTCCACTTATGATTGCTGCATCGCATCTGACCGAACACCCCTCGCCCCACTCTCACTCCTCGTTTCGTCTCCTCTTCTCTCTCTTCATCACATCAAAACACAGATGCGCGAAAATTGAGAGTTAAGATCAAGCAGTCCAATTATTTCTTTCATGTCATCGTTTTGGTGTTTCTTTCAGAATCCTTTCCCATTCTTTTCAGAAAAAGAGACAGTTGTCAAAGTGAGTCATTTTGAATCAAAACTGAAAGATGACAGATGGTCAAAGCACGCGCCACATGTGTATTGAGTGATTGAAAGAGGAGATAAGACGAATCTTAATGTTCCGTCGACCAAAAGAAGCTGGATCAACCAGTTGAGAAGAGACAAAGAACGGATAGAAACCTGAATGGATACGAGTAAATCTAATGCAATGGGAGAATAACAGCTCGACGAAAGAATGTTGAGATCGAGCGAATGAAAGACAGAAACTCTCTGAATGAAAAAAGGATGGGAACAGAAAGTGAGAAAAGTAAAGACGAAGCTCTGTTGATGGCTGTCGAGCAACGAGGCCACGTCAAACAAGAAAGTGATTGTCTGGTTGGAGGTTGGACGGGAGATCAGTCTTTTTCTGTCCTGGCACCTCATTTTCGTTCTCGTTCGGCTTCTCGTTGTCGCTGAGGTGGGCTTTCAGGACTTCCACGACCTTCTCGAGTGGTGGCCGCTTGATTGGGTCGACAGAGAGACAGTCCTGGATCAGTTCTCGCATGAAGGCCACGACATTGTCCATTCGAGGAACAATCCCAATTGCAAGCTGTCGTTGTGCGTTGATTCCATCAACCTCTCCAAACGGTATCTGCCCCGTCTCGATCTCCCACAAGACGAGGCCGAGCCGAAAAACCGTCCCGTGCACAGTGTCTATCACCGGCTTCCCATCAGCCACTTCTGGAGGCACCCACCGCTGTGCCTCGTTCTGTGTCTGCCCTCCTTGTCGCTGTTCGTGGTTGCCACTTTGTGTTTGCTGAGCAGGGTGTGGGAGGGGAGAAGGATGTTTGGCTTGGTCTGAAGGCTCCAGTCGGAAGAACATCTCGTCGTTTCCATCAAACAGAACCCAGTGCGGAGTGAGTTGAGACAAGACGGGAGCGGTCGGACGGACTCGCGCAGCTAGAAGGAGCGCTCTTGCCACTTTGTGACGAAGCTGGACTCGATTCAATGGCGTGGTCTGTCCGTCTCGCTGGTGGAGTCTGTGGTAAAGTGTCTCGCGGACGTGAACTCTGACTTCTGGCATCTTCTCCTCGCTGCACTTCAGAGCCAGGATCACCTCGGCAGGGAGTCCATGAGTGGCGTTGTTGATTGCATCTGAGGGCAGGACGAAATCCTCATCTTTTGGGTGAGACAATCCTTCTTTGGTGGGATGGTTGTGATCGGAAAGGGGTTTGGACGAGTCGCCGACTGAAATCACGTTTGCTGTTCGATCTGTCCAATCTTCCAATCGTTCTTCAATTTTGAGTTCTTCAATGTTATCCAGATCTCCCATTTCATCCTTTTTTGTTTCTTTCTTTTCTTTGTTGCGACGGCGACGGCACACAACGATCACAACAATGAGAAGTAATACGAGGAGGGCAGCGACGCCACAAACGACTGGAATCATCCATTTCATTGCCGCGATCGCTTCTGCCTTTTTCGCTGCCGTCAGACTGATCTTCAACTTGAAATCTCCGACCGTTCGACAATCATCTCCAAATCGCACAAAGCCGCGCCATTCTTCCGTTTTGGAGAGAGATGCGAGATGGTCTTGGCGAGTGAGAGAGAAGACGATGGATGTTTCGTTCCATTCAGTGGGTGCGAGAGATGAAACGTCGAGTGTTTGCGATTTCGAGGGATTAGTTGCTTCAAACACTTCAAGCAGCAAACCACACGGAATCAGTTGAGTTCCTGCAAGTGTCACATTGAAGTTAGCCTCTTCTTTGTCAGTCTTGCAGGTGCAGTTCGAAATGGAGTTCGGTGACAGACGGCCATCGAAGAGCGAATTGCGGATGGACACCTTTCCTTCTCCGTTCTGAGCGTCCAACAATGTGCTTCCTGCCCATTCAGAAACAATCAGGTTTAAGATGCTGACTGACGAGAATGACGTGAGAGACAAGAGAGGCGAGGAGGATGTGAGAGACCCGATTTGAGAGTCGACGAGACTGAGTTCTCCTCCCGTCACTTTCACCAACGATCCCTTCAGTTCTGTCGAGCTGGTCACATTCACAGAGGAGAAGACCAGACGACCACCGACGTTCTCAAACACACCCCTCTCCGCTTCGAGAGATGACAACGAGACATCCACAACCAGCGAGGAGATCGACACAGAGTCCAGTTCGTCCACTTCTCCGTTCACAATCTGGCCACTTCCTTTCAGAGAGAGTGTCCCATGATCTCTGTACCCTCCAATCTTCAAGTTGATTCCATCAACATCAATTCTCTGTTCGAGCGATCCACTTCCAACAATTGCGATATTCGGCTCATTTGTTGACGAGAATCCACCATCCACTGTTCTGCATGGTGTCTCTATACTGCCACAGAGTGCATGATCCTCGCTTGTGGTGTCTGTGCGAACGTGCATCCTGTCTGATCGCGGATAGAATTCGTAGAGCAGCGAATACCCTCCCATCCCTTCGCTGTTACTCGCCTCCCCATCTCGCGAGATCATCACACCTGTCCGAGGTGATGACAGATTAAAGGTGCCTTCCCACTGTTGTGGTCTCTCCTTCCCTCCTTCTTCCCCAAATAGAAACACCCACTGAACAAAGCCTTCAGACAGACAATTCTGGAATTTCGTTGTTTTGAGACTGACACGATGGGCAGTGGAGGCAGTGGCAGAGAGAATGGTTGGACCTGTTGTTGTTCGTGTGATGGAATCGAAAGTGCATTCAGACATCTCAAGAGTCGCCGCGGTTTCGAGAAGAGGAAGAGATGATTGAATGTTAGAGACGTGAACGTCGTTCATCACAATCAAGCATCCAACAGCTTTCAGAAGAAGACTGTCGATGACAGTGGATGCTTCAAAGGAACACGAAGTGATGTTGAGAGTGGAATCAGTGGAGGAGATCAGAGGGACGAGATGAGGAGTCGACGAGACAGAGAAAAGAAGGCGAGTGAAGGAAACTGTTGTTCCGCTTCCATCGACTGACAGAGTGGAGGATCCAACCTGTCTCACCCGTCGAAGTGTCGATGTGTCGGATTGCGCATCCATGTCACTTGCAACAGTGAAAGACGACTCCAGAGGAATGTCTGTGTTCACCAGGATTGTCCCCAATCCGCGCTTCACCATCGAACGATAAGCCGGCTCGATCGACGAGCATCGAAGTCGATCCGACCCACAATTCGGATGAGTGCTCTCTTCTCCATCCGAGTCCCCACAGATGATCGCATCGGAAGGCCGAATGAGATGGAAGAGAAGAGACGACTCAAAATGGTCATCAGTCGATGAGAGGTTCGTGTTTCGACAGAGGAACTTGGAGAGAGGAGTGGTCGGAGTGAATGACCCTTCCCAAAGTGAAGGTGTCACCGAGTTGTCAAGATTCTTCGATGAGACGAGAACAACTGTGTCGTTCTCAGAATCTGTTTGCGAACAGGCGGAGAACGAGACCGACTTCATTTGAAGTGCTCCATCTGTCGTGAGATCCAGAACAGGGCAGTCTGTCGTGCAGAGTGAGTCGAACTTGGTGGAAGAAAAACTGATCAAAGAATTTGTTGTGGAACACAAAAAGACTGGCGACGAGAAGCTTGCCACTCCGTCTGATCCTTTCGTCGTGTTGAACACACAATTCGAAACTGAGACTGGTCCTGCTTCTGTTCGAACGAGAGGGTATTGGTGTGTCGGCCCGACTTTGCAGATCACTGCAATGGAATCCAACGTCAACGAATGGCCAGTCGCGGTCAGATCAAAAACACCACACGTCTCCACCGCATCAATATCCAAATTGCGGAGTTTCAGAAGAGCCGAGTCTTTAACAGTGAACAGGAACAATCCGGACGAAATGGAGGAGTTGATTTGAAGGAGGCTGCGAGAGACATTGGCTTTGGAGAGATTCGACGACGTTGTCCCAACGACTGTCACATCCTGCTTGGAGACCATGATGCTCTTCTCAGTGTATGTCATGTTCCAGATGAATTGGATTGTTTGAGGGACGAACGAACCATCCAGAAGAGTTTGGTTCAGAAACTTTATTCCATACCCCAACGTCGCGCAGAATGAGGATGTCCATTTGCACGCTTCTGAGTCATTTCCACTCACTGCTCCAAACTCATTCTCTACAGATCCGTTGATGGACACTTTTGGGGACGGAAGGAGTTTCATCTGGACCGCATCTTTCTCCTCTTCGTTGGTGTCCAGCCCTTCCACAACAACTCGGAAATCTTGCGAGTGTGAACCACCGTTGAATGATGCCAGCTGAGTTAGTTGCTTCCCTCCGAAAACAGAGTTGGAGACGAAGACATCATTCCCGTCTTCAGCAAAATTCTGTTCGAAACGAGCATCGTTGGTGGAAGAGGAGGAGAAGCGAATTGGGTTTGAAAGTGTCGTTGTGCCGTTCACAAACAGAACTCCTCCCTTTCCTTTCGGTGTCGAGCTCGTCCCATCACTCCCAATTGCTTTGTTGTCTGAGAATGTCACGTCATATGTTGATGTTGACTGGTGAAGGATCGAAATGTATGTCGCTCCGCTTAGCTCAATCGCAAACACTCCTCCATTTTGAGCTGAACAGTTCACGAATGAAGAGTCGGACACGGCCACATTGGCGTTCTTTGCATTCAGCACCGCTCCATCAGAGGACGAGGAAATGGAGTCGAAGAGAGTGGTCTTGATTGAAATGGAGCCTCCCGAGCATTCACAAAATGAGCACGAATCAAAATGGAGACCAGCCTGAATCTTCATGAGATGGATTGAGGCAGTGCCTCCACTGTTCTGAATGAATGCGGCTGAATGGGTCTTTGCAGAGAACAGAAGTGACGCCTGATAGAACAAAAGACTAGCTGACGAACTTTGGATGAGGAAGGGAGACTGCATTAATACGTTTGGCGTAGTGAAATTGACAGATCTAAATTCCAAGGCTGACGAGTCAAGCAGCACGATGAGCTCGTCTTGGCCGAGTTGGAGTGTGACTGGAGCTTGTGAGATCGAGATTTTCTTGGTTTGCAGTGTCAGCTGTTTTAGAGGACATGAAACAGATGTGGTAATTCTGATGTCAACAATTGCGACTGCTGTGATTCTGTCGATGATTTCGTTGATCGTTGTGAACCATGAGAGAGGGAGTGCTTGCTTGAAGCGATGTGAGATTGGGAACTCGATGCCCTCGTCTGAGAAAGAGAGGGGCACTGAATCGAACGATGAAGTTGAAGAGTTCGTGAGGCAGTGTGGCTTCTCGCTGATTGACTGAACTGTCACGAGGGAGATCTGGTCCTTAGCGAATCCGAAGATTGACAGATCGTTCCCAAGTTCAGCATACGCGGCATTGCCAGATGTGTTGGCGAGATTATCCATGAAATACACATTTGAGAGACTCACTTTATTCTTTGCGTCACTTGCTGTGAAGGAGAGACATCCAGCTTGTCCCGACGACCGACAGTTTGCGAAGTCTGAATCGACGATAGAAACTGTGCCTGATGTCGACGAATCAAGGAAACTTCCTCCATCTCCTCCTTTTCGCTCGATTTCCATCATCCAACATCGGCGGATGGTCAGATTCGACGATCCTGCGACAGAAACGACGGGAGATGATGTGAGAGTGATCGTGTTGAACACACACAAGTTGAACGTGAATGAGCCCGCTGAGAACGAAAAGAGAGAAATGTCGTGATTGAGGACGGCTTCAATCCAAACATTGGTGACTCTGAGTTGGGCTGTGGTCGATGACACGGTCACCAGAGTGGTCGACGGTGTTTGTGGAGAGAGGGAGAGAGAGGTGAGAGAAACATTCCCGTTTCCACTCACGGTAAGTCCTCCTGACGCGAGACGAGTGAAAGTCGAGCTGTTTCGTGCCCATCCCTTTCCCACAATCTCAACAGAGAGATAAATATCAATCGCTTCCACCTGAAATGTGCCCGAGTCGACGTTCATCAGGTTGAATACTGTCGTCTCAGGCGATGATTTGATGACCGTGAAGGCAGTCGAGATAGTTTGACAGGGAATTGAAAGTGTGCAGGTTGTTCCGCTTCCTTTCTCATCCACCCACCACTTGTTCAGAGGCGTTGGAGAAGTCTTGGTCGGATCTGGAAGGAGATTGTCTTCATCCTTCTCGTCCCCATTGTTCTTGTCTGTATTGTAGTATCCCAATTTAGGATTGGTTGAGGATGATGTGCATCCGACCATGTTCGACACAAGTTTGGACAAAGACGCGTCGCGGAGGTTGATGTCGTTGCCTCTATAGTGGGTAAGTGCTGTGTTCGTTGTAGAGAATGTCTTGAATGCTCGATTGTTCTCAAAATGGACATCTTCAAAATCGACAAAATCTGGCCAGTTGATATATGCAGCTCCTCCGAGCTGATCCGCCGTGTTGTCGCTAAACACACACTGAACGATGCGAGTGTTGGTGAATCCGAGCGAGATCGCTCCTCCAGTGCTGGCCCAATTTCCCCGGAAGATAGTGTTTGTGATGAGAGCGACAGATTTTGCTTGTGAATCGTACAAGCAGGAACCGAACGAGGAAGTGGACTGGTTTGAAAAGATGCAGTTGGCGACGGTGGCGAATGCGAGTGAGCTTGTGAAGCCGATTGTTCGCGCGTTCGAACTTGTTGTCTCCGATGGCGATGAAAAGTTGCTCGATATGAAGTAGGTGTTGGGCGAGTAGTGGAACAGGAATTGGTTCGATGCCGTGTTGCTTCCGTCAGATCGAGAGAACGTGACGCTGCTTTGGTCGAAAAGGAAGACAGGAAAGACGCCTTTTTTCGCGTACAGTTTGACCACTCCAATGAATGCTGTTTTGATTTGCACGATGAAGGAACATTTTGTTAAGGAGAGAGAGCCAGCAAGGTCTGAGTATTCGATGATGTTGAACGATGAAGACGGTGTTGTTGAGGTGAACTTGCAGTCTGAGAAGAGCTGGGCGGATGTCTGGTCTGAGAACTGATTCCGATCATTCGGGATCTGAATTGTGAACTCGGCTGTGTTGGACACCGTTGGGGAAGCGAGAGAGTTGGCGCATTCGGCAAGCGTGGTGTTGAGGGCGATGAGGGAGTTGGATGAGCTGAGTGGAGGAAGTACTGTCCCACACAGCACGTTCTGGACCGACTCGAAGCGGCATCCGATCATTCGCTGAGATGATTGCGATGAACACCCGTTGGGCGATGGGGTGGCTGGAGACGATGTGATGTTGGTGAGATGGTTGGACGAAATCGTCGTGTGAACAGAAAATGAGTTGGTTTTTGGATCAACTTGTGAAGCAAGTCCTTGTGATCCCAAAAATGTGGATGAATGTTGCGAAAAGGAATTGATGGTCACAGAGATTGACACGGGGCATTCGAGATCATGGCTGTTGCATAAATTTGTCACAAATGAACCAAAAACACCAAATGGGTTCGTCAGATGGCTGTGGGAGACAACAAGAGTGGAGGAGAGAGTCTCTGAAGTCGGAGATGAAATCGCGAATGGAGGACAGCCTGGTTCAACAAAAAACGTTGAACGAGTCACAAAAACCGATGAATCCTTGATTGATGCACAAAATATTGTCGGTTGGTTGAAAGCATGAATGAAAGGCGTGTTTGGGTCAGAGAATGATTGTAATGTCAATTGAAATTGAAGATCCGAAAAGAAAACTGTCGAATTCGTCAGTAAGAAGAGAAAAGAAGTATTGCTTTTTTCTTCCAAGGCATCTAGAGACATTCGTTCTTCTTTGGGATGATATTTGGTCGATGGGACGATAACGGAGTGAGTTGACCCGAATAGGGACATGGTTTGTGAGAATATTTGGAGAGAATTGGCACAGAATGATTCATCTTCGAGAAAGACAGTTTCTGATCGATAATCTACCGCATTTGGAGATTCGGGCAGTTCAAGGAGTCGAGTCGCGAGATTGGGTGGTTCGGACTGTCCAGGCAGCGAGAAGATCAAAAAGAGCAGTCGAGATCCGAAAAGAAGAACTTTGAACCACCACATATTGTGTGAGGAGTGTTCGGAAAGACTTTGTTCGAAATAAGGGTCAGATCTCCAATCGATTCAGAAATTACCACTGAATAGTGTCAACTTCACCCCAGAACTTTCAAGATTTGGTTTTGATGAGTTTGAGATCTTCAACCTCAGCAAACCGATCGAGGTCACTGTTGCTCACCAGTTCAGGCAGGGTATCACTCAGGGTCCGAAAGACGGCGGAGATAAAACCTGAGTGAAAGAAACTTCGGAGTCTGCATGGGAGTTTGAAATTAAAAATGGGTGAGATCATGACATCACCCCACAATCCAACACGATCTGTTTCCTTACGATCAAGATTGTGCTTCACAAATGTTGTCAGGATCAGTAGAAAAAAGAATGAAATGATGGGATGAACTCTCAATCATGCTCAGCCAATTAAGACTCCGGATCAGTCGTCCAGAACAAGAGATACATGAAGAACACGTCCTCTCCAACCCATCGGAGAAAGAGAGGCTCACGCGGGCTGATACAGATAGAGCAATACATCCAACACAAGATAACATAACAATCAAATAAAGCAAGACGAGGAGAGAAAGAAAGGTGGAGACAACAAACAGAGAACGCCACACACTGCTCAAGCGAAAGGAAATGAAGAACATGACGTGGTGAGAGGGTGTGTGGTGGATATAGTGAACTGCAGGTTGTGCAGAATTGGTGTGGTGCGCAAGAGACAGAGAGTATCGCTGAAGTGTTCTCATTTTGTCTCGACGGAGGACAGATTGTGAATGTAGCAACTTGAGAAGCAGAAGCACCAACGAAAGTGAAGACTGACGTGAATCGTCAAGAGTCAGCCGTATGAAAGTGGAAGCACACATGAGAATGCGTCATGATTGTGTGTGTGTGTGTGTGTGTGTGTGAAGTGATGTTGTATCGTCGAGCGTTGGTCGGTGAACGGAGGATCACAACTTTGCGAATTAGTCTTTCATTTCATCCTTCGCTGATCCTTCCGGAATGTCTTCCAGTTTCGCCAGGGCTTGCTGGAGTGTGATGCGCTGGTCAGCATCAATCTGAAGACACCCTTCAATAAACTCTCGCATTGAAGCATCTCCCACCTTTTGAAGTGGCAGAGCAATTCCTGCTGCCAGGTTCCGATGAGCATTCACTGCATCCAGTTCTCCAAACGGAACAAGGCCAGTCTCAATCTCCCACACGATCAGACCAAGCCGAAAAACCATCACTTTTGACGCTTCCACTCCTCCCTTCATTTCTCCCTCTTTCTCTCCTTGCTCCGGTGCTCGCCAACGAATCTCTTCAATCCCATTTTTTGCTCTCGTCTGGCTCACTGATGGTTGTGTGGTGTTTGGGAGTGATGGCTTGTCTTGTTCTTGTTTCTTCTCGATGTCTGATTCAACTCGAATGAAAACAGAGTCGTTTCTGTTCAGAAGAATCCAGTGTGGGGAAATTCGAGTCCCTGACTCCAGATTACGTTTTTCAACCATCTTGATCATTCCTCGAACAATCTTCCTCTCGATCTCTCTCTTCTTTCCCTCTGCCACTCCTTCTCCTTTGTGGATTCGATCGTATAGCGTGTCATGACCATCCACTGTCTCCATTGGGAACTGCCCCTCACACAGAAGCGCTTCAACTGGGTCATCCAGCTGTGGTGCATCGTGCGGACTATACTCGGCTCGTGTGTCCCCGCTCTCGTCAGATGCCATGGCTGTTTGGGCTTCATGTGAATTCTGCGCGATGACGCCGTTTGTTGTTGGATAAGCCAGCTCCACATCCATCTTGTCCACCACCTCCTCCGACAGTTCTTGTTGGCTCAGGAGGGTCGATGAAGCCGACCTCGTCTTTCTTCTTCGACGACAGACCACAACGACGACGACGATGAAGACAGCGAGCAGGAGCAAGACTGAGCAGAGAATGACTGGAACCAGCCAGCGGAGAGATTGTTTGAGGGCTTCGGCTTTCCGTTGCTTGAGTGATTCGAGGAAGGTGAAGGATTCTGTGTGCTCGCCCATTCCGTAGACGATGCAAGCTGTCCACTTCTGATCCGACGAGAGGGAGGAGAGATTGGACGATGGGATCGAGAGATTGAGGTGTGTTTCGTTCCACGACTCCGCTGATGAAAAAGAGAGAGGAAGTGAAACTGGTTCGATGTTCGATTTCGACGACGACGATTCGGATACTTCCAGTTTGAGATCACATGGGATCAACTTCGATCCAACAATCAAGACTGAGAATGAGTCCTTCTTCTTCGAGAGTGTGCTTTGGCAATTCTGTTCGTCAAGTGATGGAACAAAATGAGGCGATTTCAGTTCGCTTCTATTCAGAACAACTGAACATTCTGACGTTGATGAGATCCAATGATCTTTCGACGTGTCTGATGATGAGGGAAGAATGGTGATGTTTCCTGATTTGCACATCACATCCTGTTGAGCTGAGGGGAACAAAGAGAATTGGGCTCCACAGCTCAGAATCTGCGTCGAAATCAGCGACAGACTACTCGACTCCATCCAGATCTCTCCCATCCCAATCGACGACATTCGACAATTCTCAAATTTAGCTGTGGTGTCGTGGAGTTTGATCAGTCCTGTCTCCCACGAACACAACCCTTCAATCCCATCCACCACTTCAGACGAGGATGGAACACCGGAAATGTGGACAGAATCCATCACCAGCATGCCACCCTCCACATCAAACAAGACGAACGACAGCGCATCAATTTGGACTTCGATCTCCACTGACTCCACGAGGAGAGTCCCAGCGACAGAGATCAGACTCGTCGAGGCACCGAGAGAGGCTGTGGAGGGGATGACGAGGGTTGGAGGAGTGAGTGTGGCCAATTCCAGCTTGAGCTCGTGTCCGGTTTCGACAGAGATTGGATTGTTGATGGCGGCTTTCGTGATGATTTTGATGGTCGCATGTTGAGCAGCGATTCCGACGACGAGATTCTTCGCGACATCCACAGACGAGCATGGACGCTCCTCAGCTCCACAGAACTTCGGATCCGAATTCCCTGAATCTGTCGCATACAGAATCAAAGGATTCGGACGAGAGTCCGTTTGGAGTGTCAGATGTGTTGACGGGATCAAGATGGATGGCATGCCTTTGAGGATCACCGAGACGAGAGGGTAGTCAGTGCCAAATTGGAGAGTGTCTGACCATCCGAGCGCCAGTTCAGCGGACGAGCCTTCAGTTGGCGTGGTGAATGTTACTTCGATTGGATTGTCGATGTTCTGCAGCGAGACTAGGTACTTCTCGCTTACGGGAAGAAGTGTCCCTTCAAGAATGAGATGAAATGTCGTGTTCGACTTTGTGGCGAACGAAAAATGGGCTGCTGTGAGCGTTGGAGGACTAGGAACAGTGAACCCCACGCCTGAATTCACATAGACTGTCGATCCTCCCGAAATCTCAACAATCGAGTAACTCTTCTCAAATCCAAGTGCTGTTCCACTTCCCTCACTATTGGTATCGAAAGTTACTGTCAGTTCAGTCGCCGAGATGTCTGTAATTGACGTGGAAATGATTGGAGTGCTTTCTCCTTTCACTTTCATCGATGTCACAGTCGATGGGAAATTCACGCCTTTCACTTTCACCGAAACTGTCGTCTTCATTCCATTCAGCGTCGGTGCTTCTGTTCCTTCAACTCGACAAGGCGAATCATCAACTGTGAAATTCACCGTCGAATCAACAATACAGCCATATCCAACAATCTTAAGCGATTCAACCTTGTATTTCTTCGAATATTCCAGTGTGTTCGATTGATTGTAGATTTCCACACTCGCTGTGCATGTCGTCGTCGTTCCACTCGATCCTTCAATCGTTCCAGTCAAAGTGATCTCTGGCGCTCCACTCTTTATCGCTTCCCCTTCCATCTCTTTCACAACAATCGTGAAATCTTTCCCACATGGCAGAGCTTCTCCTGTCAGAGTAAGTGTCACCCAAGTTTCGTTCTCTCCACTCAGCGCTGCTGCAGCCAGACTGATTCTAGGAGGTGCATCTGGCATCTTCACTGTCTGACCACTGTGAGAAACAATCAGCGTCGATGATGAGAGCATCTTCACTGTGTACGTTTTCCCGTACGACAACTTTCCTGACGGATGAATCAACACTGTGTGCGATGATGTTGTTGCTGTCGACGAAGAAGTGAATAAGAAAGGACCAATTGAGATTTCGGCATTCTGTGCATCCAAAACAATCAGCGTGAAATCACCTGCTGCACGTGGCGACACTGTCACTGACACTTCTGCTTCATTCAAGTTCAGCGGGTTCGGTTCGGCTTTGATGTTGGTCAGTGCTGGTCCTGGCGGTGTTGCCAGTGATACTCCAGCACAAACAAGATGTTCGGAGGGTTTCGATTTCTGAGTCATTGTGGACAGGGTGTACGATTGACCAAATTCAATTTGTCCCGATCCACCAGCTTTCACCCATGACGATTCTCCTTGCTCAGCTGATGTCATCGTCACTGAGATCTCTTCGCTTCGACCGTTCAGCTTCATCGTCCATTCTGACCCAGACACAAAGTTCATTCCATTCACAATCACTTTGAAGTGTTCGTTCGTTGTGGAGTTCAGCTGTGTCGACGTTGATGAAACTGTCCCAGGCACAGGAACAGCGAACCCCACACCTGAATTCACGTAGACTGTCGATCCTCCTGAAATCTCAACAATTTCGTATGTCTCCCCAAATTGAACAAGTTCCAATGTTTCTTCTTTCCCTGTTCCAAATGCAACTGTCAGTTCAGTCGCCGAGATGTCTGTAATTGACGTGGAAATGATTGGAGTGCTTTCTCCTTTCACTTTCATCGATGTCACAGTCGATGGGAAATTCACGCCTTTCACTTTCACCGAAACTGTCGTCTTCATTCCATTCAGCGTCGGTGCTTCTGTTCCTTCAACTCGACAAGGCGAAGCATCAACTGTGAATTTAGCTGCTGATCCTACGATTCCAGCTTGTCCCTCCACATCCAACGAGATGATCTTGTATGTCTTCGAATATTCCAGTGTGTTCGATTGATTGTAGATTTCCACACTCGCTTTGCATGTCGTCTCTGTCGTTCCACTCGATCCTTCAATGTGTCCAGTCAGACTGATCCCTGTTGCTCCACTCTTTATCGCATCCCCTTCCATCTCTTTCACAACAATCGTGAAATCTTTCCCGCACGGCAGTTCTTCTCCCGTCAGAGCGACATCCACCCATGTCATGTTCGTCCCAGAAAGCGACGCCAAAGCTGAGGAGATTCTTGCAGGCTTCTCTGGGGGTGTGATGAACGACAGACTAACCATTTTTCCTGCTCGGCTGTCTGCGGTGTGGTGCCACCATGTCCAGTCTGGTTCTGTGTCTCCTTCAAACACCAGCTCGTTGCTTGTCGCTTCAGAGGCACTTCGTTCCACTTTCACAATGGTGTAATTGGTGGAAAACGAGAGAGAAGGAACATTTGGATTGTTGAGTGCGAATGTCACTTCTCCAGCTGTTGTCGAGAATGACACATTCTCTGTCACAAGTTGATTTCCCCCTGCATCTTCCAGTGTCACATCGTATTTCCTGCTTGTTCCTGTGAACACTCCCTCAAACGACAGCGTCACCTCCAATTCATCCCCATTCCCAGTCTCTCGGATCGTCTGGACGACAGACGTGATTGATGGACCAACAAAGTCAGGATAGAGTTGGGTGGCATTCAAGATGCCACAATGCGGCTGGGCAGATGTCGAGAAGCAGTCGATGAACTGCACAGTCGCGCTCTTGATGCCACCGTAGATAATCAAATCAAACACACGCAGGTTTTCTGTTTTGTATGTGCACACATTGTCTTGGAAGAGAATACTCGTCAGGACGAGCAGGTCTGCTGGATCTTTCTGAGATGTTCCGATCCCTCCAGCTTCGTATCCTTCGTTGTTGGAGATTGTGGAGTTGTCGAAGCGGAATTCGCCTTGGTGATTGATGTGAATCGGGAGAGTTAGTTTGAGTGGAGAGCTGGAAGGTAACCGTGAATCCTCGAATGTGCACTGCGCGATTGTAACTGGATTGGAATACTGATTGTGGAGATGCCCGCTAGCATCCGCTGAATTGTTTGAGAAGTGGCAGTTGAAGATTGTGGCAGAGAACCTGTTTTTTGGCTCTCGTTCAAAATTGCGTCTGACTGAAACTACCGCAAAAGTACTCCTTTTTGTTCCATGGCAGTTTTTGATGGAAGTGTCCTTCAGAACAAAATCTCCATTATACTGCGACACATAGATTGCTGCACCATCGTCGGTCGCGTTAAGATCGGAAAATTCACAGTCGGCGACCCAAATAGGATTGCTGAGAGTCTCATCTTTGTCTTTCTCAAGATAGATACGTGTCTTCTTTGAGATGTAAGATTCGTACAGTTTGCTCGGGTCTTGAGTTGGTTCTGCGACTGGGTCAGGGGTATCGTTGGTGAAGCACGACGAGAACGAACTGTTCGACAGCAGAGACGATCCTGCCCAATTCAGCTCCATCCCGCTTGTCCCGCAAAGATGATTCGTCGATTCCGACACTGACACTCCAATCACACGCTGCTTTAGCAACGTACACGAAGGAGATACACTCGACGAAAGGCGTGTGCTCGTCGTGTTTGTTAGTGAAGATCCCAACAGAGACACAGAGCATCCAACAACCCCAAACAGGCCATTCTCAGCGGGAATCCCGAAATCGAAAAGCGGGCCAGTTCCGGCCACGAGATGCTGAGATTTCACGATCAGGCCAGTTCCCACAATCGAGAGTGATCCAACTCCAAAAGTGTCCGCATCATGTCCGCCTGTCGAACTATCGCTTGCTGATGGAGGAAAGGAGGTCAGTCCGCTCACCAGAGGAAGCAGAGACGACGATTCGGACGGTGAGCGATGGCTGCACGAGATAATCGAGACAGATCCAGATGATTCCATCCCCGAATGCCCAATCACAAATGGAGACGTTTCTGGGCACGACGTGATCTCACAACGAGAAACCACAAATGTCGACGAGCGGATCAAACTGACGGCCGTATCGGGTGTATCCGCATATAATTGCAGATTGTCAACACTGAATGTGCTGTTCCACACATCAAACATCACAGAAAGTTCGTTTGCTGAGCGATATTCATCGTTCTGTGGACGTTCTGAATTCTTTCCTTGCTCCAGATTGTGGACACTCTTTCTGTGACATATCCGCGATGACAATCCTGAGAGTTCCACATTCCGACAGTGGATCTGGATCTCATGTGCATGATAGACCCCATTTGGGATAATCACTCGAGATTGTTCTGATGACTACTGACGGTTTTGTTGGTTCCAGTGAATATCCAGGAAAGCTGCGAAATCATGTGAAACATCAGTGTGAGAGTGTTCGGGCGATGGAGAGACTGTGCATATCTTCGTAACGGCAAGAAGAAGGAATGGGAGTGCCATCTTTGTTTTATGATCAAACAATGGCTTGATCAAAAATCAATTACAAAACCGGAGAGAATAAACTTGTGACCGTGAATGACTGGCTGATGTGGATAACTAACAAATATTGCATGATAGAAAGAATTCTTTTGATCGACGGAAAAAGGAAAGGGTCATTGATCGATCTTCCTATGACAACTAATTTGGATAAGATGATTCCGTCAGGCTGTATGTGTTGAGCGTTACTGTTCGATCATTTTTCTATGATTATGTTTCAGACACGCTTGTGCGTCCAATCAGCGAAGGAGCTTTTGGTCGAGTTTTGGAAATCAAGGAATTGTCGACCGGACAGTCGTATGCTCTGAAACTGATTCCTCGATTGATGGAAGCGGATCAGAAGCGAGCAGAGCGTGAAGTTTCACTTCTGGAGGGATTCCGACATGCTCGAATTGTTGGATTGCACCGATCTGTTGTGATGGAAACATATCATGGAATTGTGATGGATCTTGGAAAGCGTAATTTGAAGGACTTGATGCTTCACTTTGAATCTCGGAATGAATTGATTCCTCTTGAGGTTTGTTTTCATTTTTCCTCGATCCACTTTTTCTTCTCTTCATCTTCTCTGATTGGAATAATAATATCGATTTTTGATATGTTTTTCAGGTTGCTGTTCAGATTTCGATGGACATTGCTGAAGGGCTGTGTGTGATGCACACCCATACGACGTATCCGACGGCTCATGGAGATCTGAAACCCGAAAATGTTCTTCTGACGGACGACGACCGTGCGATGCTCTGTTTGCGGTTCTATCATTTATTTACATTCATTTTGTGTTTCTTGTGCCCTTATTCTCGCATCTTGACCCTCAATCTTTCTGATCCATTTTTGTTTTGTTTCTGGTGATTTGGGGGCGGCAGGTGCGTCTGGGCTGAACACATCACATTCAACGAAAGATTTCCAGCCGTCTGAATACTCGTCACCAGAAAGGCTGAATGACAAAACGCACCGCGGAACCCCTCGAAGTGACATCTGGTCGTTGGGTGTGATTATCCATCGGATGGTGGCAGGGGAACCGCTATTTGTGGGTGAATCGTTGTCGGAGATGATTCGAGCGATTTCTAAATCCAACACTTCTGAAATCTCGACTTCACTTGATCCAGCCGTCCGAGATGTTCTCGTGCGACTCCTTGACCCTGTCTGCCTCTCACTTGCTTTCACTCTCTCATCTCCACTTCATCTCATCATTCATCACTGTCTCTTCTTGCAACTTCCAGAATCCTGATTCTCGGCCGAGCTCAACCGAACTGTTCAAAGACCGACTGCTGGAAAGGATGTTGGGACCAGAAACACCACTGTCGAAGATGAAGGATCGACAAATTCAGCTTCTCGAGAAGAAATTGGTCAATCTCATCGAAGAGAAAAGAGATGAACGGGAAGCGGACGGTGGAGTTGAGAAGAAAGCACACAAAGACACTCAAGCAACAAGTCACGATCTCTCCGAAAGTGTGGAGCGAGTTGAAAATGATGAGATGGATGGACTGAAGCAACAACTGGCCGATCTTCCGATTTGGGTTGGAACAGAATCACTCCAAACACTCGACAGAACGGTTCACGTCCTCACTCCAACCACTCTCACACAAATCGCCAAACTGGAGAAGGAATGGAGAACCGCATTCACTTTTCCGATCGACGAGGGAGAGTGGGAACTCAAAATCAGATTCACCAAACCGACTGGATGGAATGTGCGTGTGCTCTTCTCTCCTCTTCATCGTTTCAGTGATCAGCTTCATCCAACATCCTCTTCCCAAAGATGCCACTCAATTCACTTGCGGATCCTGGAATGGTGGGATTGGTGGACATTTCGTTCTTTGGGATGGAGGGATGTGGAAAGCTGGGAAAGAATTCAAGCCAGCAGGCACAAACAAGAAATGTTCAACAATTGGGCAGACAGCAGCGATTCGAGTGAATTTGTGGACGAAAGAAGCTCGACTGTTTGTGGACGAGGAGGAACAACCTGGGTTCTTCACCGACATCCCTTCTCAACTCTGCCTCGGAATCTCAACTGCATTCACGAAAGAGTATCAATCAGTTGAAGTGATGTGGCTCAAGCTCCGAAGAGGAAATGATTTTTGGGAATCACATTCGCGCATCAGCACATTGATGAAAACAGTCCTGAATTACAATTCCAGCTCGAAAATGACATCTACAGATGAATCCACCATCTTCAACTCCCTTGTTGCTCTCGTGAAACAGGGATATCGCTTTGACAGCGCCCTCCAAGACAGAGCCGTCCAGTTTCTGACACATCTCACTTCATCGTTTCACCATAGTCCTCTCGCTGAGGCACTCACGACAGATCTCGTTCCCTCTTCAAACAAATCGCCTTCTGGCTTTGTTGAGAGCATTGTCACACTGCTGACATCTCCCAACTCGCCTGTGTTTGCGGAAACATTGAAATTCCTTTTCGAAACAACAGAAGAGATAAGAACAGGAATTGGATATCGCTTCGTTGCATCAGATCTGATTGCCCAGGTCTTCACAGCTGTTAAGCCCCAGACACGGCCAACTTCTGGGAATGAAGCAATTCACTACCGCCTTGTGAAAATCATCAACAACGTTGTCATCATTGCTGATCCAGATTGGTTCAGGCACATCCCTACTGGACCAGTCGATAAATCCAACCACAATGAAGTCATCTTTCAGAGGGCGGTGATCCCATCGTCACAATACGTGACGTTTCTGATCTCGAATCGATACATCCTCACTGGGAACTTGATCGACTCTTTCGTGTATCTGTTGTACGCACTCCTTCGAATATCCTCATTTCACCTCCCAACATTGGAGTTTGTACTCGCATCTCCGATTGTGATGGCATTGTTGAGTTGTCTCACATTCTCGGAAATAGATGCTATCAACTTTCAACTCTTCCGAAGTCTGGCCAATTCGTTCGGAGACTGGAAGCGAAAATACTTCGGCGAGCACCAGTCTGGTGGCCAGATTATCAAAGCTCTGATTGTGGAAGGCTTCGAAGACACCGTCGATCAAATGTGGATGTTTGACAAGAAGGGACATGTTGGCCAACAAATGATTTTTCGTGTGTTCATGATCTCTTTCTCTCAGGGCGAGAATATGAGAGCAGAAAGTCGGTTCTGATCTCAATTCTCACGAAATGTGTGCCTGCTTCATGTTTCGTTCGCACTGAATATCTATTTGTACCAGCCGAACACTCTCACATCTCTTCTGAACCCCAATCGAACACAACAAATCAAAAACTAAATGAGAATGAGCATTTCACCATCCCAGAAGGAAAATATGTTGTGAACAACATGGAAATCACGCAACGATCTGTTGCAGTTCCTGGACAGCTGCCGCTGGAATGAACGTCTCATAGCCTAGCTCAAGCAGTGAAAGACAACATGAAATGCTGGATTCCTCTCGTGGTTGTTTTGCATGTGCTCTTCTGGCGTTAATTCTGGTTGTGGTTGTCTTGATGCGACGCCGAAAGAAGAACAAAGCAAGAAAAGAAGATGTAAATCTTGAAAGACGATGGATACCACAACGACGACAGTCACAACTCTGTCCACACGGCTGGATAGAAGCAGTTGCATTCACTCTTGACAGCCAACGACACTCATCGATCGAATCAAAACACAAAGTGGGTTCCGGCCTCTGTAGGTCAAACAGCGGTTCTGATTGTGGGAGAGGATCAATTTGGTCGACAGAGGATCGAAGATGGATTCGTGAAATCACAAGACACACTGTTCAACAAACTTCATGGACGTGAGAGGAAGCCAGAATTGATCATCACTCGAACGCTGTTTATTTCCGAAACACCTCGCGATTCTCCAGTCAATGATCATCATTTTAATCGCATCTAAGACTTCACCTTTCGTTCTTCATCGCACAACCAATCTCCCCCTCATCAGATAAATGATGTGTCCTCACATGTCGATTGACATCAATTCCAAGCATGATTCGTCTCGATCAATGTCACGGCATACACTGTCTGAACGAAATCAGAATCCACATCAACGAAACACACACGATGTCAGCACGACAACCACTTCACCTCATTCTCAACTCAGTCGTGCTTACCTGCCGTTCATCGACACCACTTTCACTCGTTGTTGATGGAAATCCCTTTCATTGACTTCGCAGTACTCACTCCACCGTGGGCACACCCACCATGTCACTGGTGTGTTTCATTGGACAGATTGATATGCTGCATTCCTTCCCAGCGCGTCACTGTCCCAGCATTCAATTCTGAGTCTTCATTGTTTTGTTCTGCTTCGGTTTTCATGACAGTTTGTTTTTCTTCATTCACGTTTCTTGCATCCACGAGAATGAGCAATGTGTGAATAGTCACCTGAAAACCCGGGAGTAAATAACAAATCGGTAGTTTTTTTTGGGGTCCCAAAAGTGATGAGTAACAAACCTCATTTTAACGGTTGTACACGGTGGTTTTTCGCCACTTAAACATAATAAAACACCACGCACCCAAAAACACGTGTTTTTTCACCATTTCTTTGATCAACCCATGACTTTTTTTTATGGATCAATTTTTTCAAAAGAAGGAAATAACTCCACAACAGCATCAACGAGACTCTCCTCAGGTACAGCAACCCAAACAATCAGTCCAAAGACAACAAACCTCCATAACAGCACTCCCAGCGGTTGTCGATTTTGTTCATAATACCTCAATGAAAATCCACAATTCATCACAGCCTGTTTACAAAATCATTGGACAAGGTATTTTATGCATTCCATGTTCTGCTGCTCGCCTGATTCGCCAAGGGAATCTCCCTGAGAACTGGATGGAACAGATCTCAGAACCAACAATCCGCTCGATTAGGTCAACTCACGAAAATGAGCGTCATCAGAATCCCAAATCCAACCATCGACTCAATCTTGAACTTTACACACAATATATGAACTGCCGGTGGGTGATCAAACAACCAGATCATCAAAGATCCTTCAGAGAGTTAGCTGCTTTGAGATTCCAGCAGGTGAACAGGATATCGCACAAATCACTGTCTGATGAATTCATGACTGATCTTCAACTCCTCGAAAATCGTCTCGATCCTGACAACAAACTCGCGGATTTTGGCTACATGTCCACCACGATTCAGTCTGAAATGCGACAAATCATTTCCAACGGTCTTCACACCGATCTGAAATCTCTCCTTCAAACCGCTTCCTTCTACAGCATCCTTTTGGACGAATCCACGGATGCAGGTAATTTGAGCGAATTACTCGTCTCAGGACATTTTTTGATTGATGGAGCTATTCAACCAAAATTCCTGGGAATTGTAACGTTGGGCTCGGAAGGAGGCACAGGGGCAAATATTGCCTCGAAGGCAAAGATCATTTTGGATTCGTACGATCTCGATAAGTCGAAGTGCATTGGTCTTGCTTCCGACGGTGCAAGTAATCTGACTGGTGAATACAGAGGGGCCGTAACCCTCCTAAACCGTGACTATCCCAATGCGGTCCCCATCCACTGTTCTTCACATCGAATCGCCCTTGCCTCGAATTCGTTAAGCAAACAGTCGGATCTCTCCTCGTTCCACAAGGTAGAAACAATTCTAGCAAAACTGGCGTCCTCTTTCCACCACTCATCTTCTTTGTCAAACAAACTGCGAGATGCACAAATTGCGAGTCACAAATCACCCAGATGCATTCATACCCCTTCAGCAACTCGGTGGCTCAGTCTCGCTCGGTGGTCTTCCTCAGTGATCTATTCACTCTCTGAAATTGTTCAAGTCTTAATGCCGCTTCAATCGTCAAATGCAATTTTTTCATCAATCATCAAGCATCTGAACTCACCAACCTTTTTGGAAAGCCTGATCATTCTAGATGCTGTGGTGAACATTTTATTTCATTTACAGGTGACTATTCAAAAGCATGATCTCACAATCCATCATTTTCTGGCTGCTTTCTCTTCCTCGAAGGACACACTGGAAAAACTCAAAAACAATAATCAGATCATCAACAGTCTAAAACAATGCCCGCACTATTGTTCAGTCTGTGGAGGGATTTCTGGTGGGACGATAAAACAGATCAGAGGATCAGCTGCAAAATACATCAATGCGACGCTCGGAAGTCTTCATGATCGATTTCCATCTTCAGAATTCATGTCAGCCTTCAATGTGTTTGATATTACCGCAGGGAAGACGCAACCAACAACTGACATTGGGAGAAACACACAGATTCAAATTATTCTGGATGCCTTCCCCAATATTTTTCCTCAATCAACGCATGCACATTGTCATGCTGCTTGGAACCATTTTCAAACGCGACTATGCGCAGATCCTCAAAAATATCAGAATGTCGATGCGCTCCTCCGTGATCTCCAGCAGGCTCAACATTACCCGTTCCTTTCCACAATCGCTCAGATATCTCTCTCTCTTTCTGTGTCAACGGCCCCTGTGGAGTCATACTTTTCGACGATGAACTTGATCAAGTCATCACGAAGAAGTTGTTTGACTTCGGTTCATCTCAACGAGTATATGATGCTACGGTTGAACGGTCCCCCTTTCCTTTCAAACGAGACGCTGGACAACCTTCTGGACATATGGTTTACTTCACCTCGTCGTTTCGTCTCGAGAAACGACGAAAAGGAGGATGATCGCGGAACACACCATGACACGCTGTATCCCATGCCACTTTTAAGTACCAGCTTTTTTACACAAGATTAACTTGTTTCTCTTCACTTCAGAATGTTTATTTCCTCAATCTCTCTCTAGAATGCGACAACTAGTCTGATCTCAGAGTTTTTCAATGTAGGAAATTTTATTTTACAAATAAACTCGTGAATTCAACTATACCCCTCTCCACCAATTTCCGAAACGCAACAGAGCGAAAGAGAGCGTGAGTTGAGAGAGATAAATGATTGTGACAAAAAAAACACGACTAACACGAGATAAACGGCAGAAAACACTTGCCCACCACATCCACAACTTAAAAAAAGGTCTGATGAGTAACACTGGATTTCCGATTTTTTCGACAATTTTTCAATCTAAATGACATTTTTATGAATAAATGAAGTGTCCTAGGTGGTTCAGCACAAATAGTTTTGATTACCCAGCATGATTTTCTCATGGACTTGAAAAGTTGATCTCGTTGTATCTTCATACCCAGACAAAATTTTGACCTGAAATTTTCGCGAAAATGAATGTTTTGAGAAATATAAACTTTTGATATTTCAACTTTTCAAAAAAATTTTCCCCCTCGAGAGAATGTGAAATCCACTTTTAATGGATGTTTGAAATTGACTTCTCACCGTGCATCAGATGGGAATCTCGTTTTTAAAATTCATCAAAATGATGTCAACACTGTCACAATCGAATCAAACTGGTCAATTTTGCATACAAGGTGAATGGTGAGTGACAAGTCCGAAGACTCTCTGAAAATTCCTCGAAAAACGATGAAAAACCATGATTTTGTGATCGTCGAAGAAAAAAAGTTGAAATATCAAAAGTTTATATTTCTCAACACATTCATTTTCGCGAAAATTTCAGGTCAAAATTTTGTCTGGTTATGAAGATACAACGAGATCAACTTTTCAAGTCCATGAGAAAATCATGCTGGGTAATCAAAACTATTTGTTCTGAACCACCTAGGACCAGGGTTCTAAATCTCCATCGTGCCCAGATCATTTCAATATTCTCGTTTGAATTTTATTATTCCAGGTAAACAGCGGTTTCTAAGTGGAATAACTAGGTAAGAAGTCTCAAACATTTTGAATTGTGAAGCGGAAGGACCGATCTTTTTGAGTTGCTTGCTTTGTCATGGTCTTCCAGTAGATCATAAAACTGTGAAAAGAAACAACCTACTGAACTCCTTTTATGCTTGATTTTGCAGTGTTGGAAGAATATGTTTGTTTGTACGACAAGAAAAATGATACTGAAAAATGAGTTTGTTCTGAGGGAGAGATTGGTCCAGATCCCTTCAAAACTGCATAAAAAGGAGAAAAAAAGAACAATTAGTTTGTTCGATCATCAGATTATTTGATGAAAACATACAAGAGAGACCATCCTTGAGATCGTCTGAATTTTACGAGATGACGCTGTCAGCCGGAATTTCCGAAGTAGAAAAGTCTTCCATGATATTGTAATGAGTTGTTTCCTCATCTGAATAATATCATCATTCCCCATGACGATTGGGAACTCTGCCCATTATTAGTCGTTTTCACCTAGAAATTGACACTTGTGAAATTAGAAATGTATAACAGTGAAATGAAAAAAATGACAATATTCCTCTGAGGAGTGTTGTAGCACCACTAGGATCCTCTGTGTATACGAACGGAGTGGATCATCGTGAGAACATCGTGCGGGGATCGCGGCCTCGTGCGGTTTATCGGAAGACCTGTCCGAAAAAGACCGCACGAGGCAGGTTTCGAACCCTGCCTAGGACACTTCATTTATTCATAAAAATGTCATTTAGATTGAAAAATTGTCGAAAAAATCGGAAATCCAGTGTTACTATTCACTTTTGGGACCCCAAAAAAAACTACCGATTTGTTATTTACTCCCGGGTTTTCAGGTGACTAAATGTCTCTGTCCAGAACCAGTCCTGGAAATCAAAACAAACAAATGAATGTGGGTACTTATCTCTGAGGCAAAAACTGAAACCTTAGTGTTGTTCTCCTCACATTAAATCCTGATTTATCCCACTTTTTCCGAAATTCAAAGTTCAAGATGTCCTCTGGAGCGTAGCGATCAAAGAGGACAAATCAGTGCAAATTAGCCATGAGGTGATGCCAGAACCCACAAAGGTCACACACAAACAGTGTGTGTTGTCCAAAAGAAGCCACAAACAGGTTGAATGGATTGCTGGATCTTGTTTGTTTCTATTCTCATTCCGGAAGGTTCATTCCAAGCATATTCTTCCATTCAATCGAGAATGCAACAATAGCTGATCCGAAGTATCCGTTTTGGCCGTTTCGCATCCTTGCCTCCATCACATCGTCGATGCCCTCCATTCTCAACATTCGATGTGCTGTCTTCGACATCTGTGGCTCTTCTCGGCTTTGATCGTTCCATTCTTGCTGGGCAATGGTCATGAAATTTAGAAAATACTTGATAAATTCATCATCTTCGCTGATAAGGAGATGGCTTGGTAAAGTGAGAAATACTGGCATATTCAGAAGAAAGTCCATTGTGGGTCGATAATATGGAGAAATGTGGACGAGTCGAGGAAGAAGGTGGATAAAATACTTGGAATGGTTTCCACCGACGATCGAATAGTGGTTCACGCATAAATGGCAGATATACTTCTCCGAAGGTGCAAGGACTTGTTTCAACACCGTCTCACGAACAGCTTGTTGTTCATCATGATCTTTAATTTCGAGAGATGTGAGACTAAGTTGAGTTGCGAGCCAGACAGATCGTTGGATGGTTGAGATGAGACAATGGTGGATATCCTTTGCTTCCACAAAAGAAAGAGACAGTGGATTGAGAGTGTTGATGAGTTCAGAGATCAGATTAGCTTTGACGAGTACAAGAAGGTTTTCCGCGGAACACCACTTGAATAGAATAATCAGTATCTTCATTGTTGCTTTGGTGATTGCTCGATTGGATGTGGAAAGGAGAACTACAATGGACTGAACGAAATCTGTCAAAGATTCACCAAATTTTCGCCGATAGCTGTTGAGATAAGCTGTTGCTGATCGATGATTCCGTGGAACAACTAATTTGAGAAATTTCACTGCCTTCACTTCTAGGGACCCATCAAGTGCAAGCTGGGATTTCACTGTCGCAACAAGAGATCGAAAGACAACGGCCTTTCTGTCTTCATCGTCAAGCTGATCTTCATTCCACCTCAGGAAACGAGAACAGTCCGGAGATGGTGAAAAGAAGTAGGATGAGATATCGCAGCAAGGAGAATCAGTGGACGGGGGCGGATTCGCGTCTAAAGTCGTCATTCTAATGGATCGAGACGAGATTCGGTGTTATAAAGTATGGGCATTTTCCAACTCATCATCGAAAATGACATCAAATCTCGACGATATTACTCCTCCTGGCTGTATGTCCTTTATGTAATGATTTCGACTCATTTTCTTAATTTCTCATATTCTTCGTCGTGGTTCAGACCAAACACTGACAAAGATCAGTGAAGGAGCATTTGGGCAAGTTCTGAAAGTGTCACATGAACGGAATGGGGTTGAATATGCGGCGAAAGTGCTGCCGATACTGAAAGAAGGGGATAAGGAACGAGTATCTCGTGAAGTTGAGATGTTGACTCGCTTTGCTCATCCCCGTATCGTGCGTCTTCATGAGTCGATCGACATGGGAGGATACCAAGCGATTGTGATGGAGCTTGGGACTCAGAGTTTGAAAGATCTGATCTCAGAATTTGAAAAAAGAAACGAGCTGATTTCTCTTCCTGTTTGTCTCTTCTTGTTTTTTCATTCTTTGATTTTTGGATGAATTTTGCCTTTTCTCCTTGTTTTCTTGTCGTGGATGTGTTTTCAGTTGACGGTAATGATTCTGGTTGACATTTGTGAGGGACTTTTGTGGATGCACACTCACCCATCGGGATCGACGGCTCATGGAGATCTGAAGCCGGAGAATGTTTTGCTTCGTGTGAACAACCGGGCGTTTCTGTGTTTGTTTCATTTGATTCCTTTGAATTGCTTTATCAGAGTTTAGGTGATCTTGGTGGTTCGGCTCCCCTGTCCCAACAAACATCAACTGTTGCAGAACTGGGGACGATCGAGTACAACTCACCGGAGCGATTGATGGACAGCAAAGGAATGGCAACACCAGCGAGTGATGTTTGGTCGCTCGGAGTTGTGGCGTATCGGATGGTGACTGGAAAACCGCTGTTTGAGGGGTTGAATCTTGTTCAGATGAGTGTTGCACTGCACACATTCGACGACACCAAGGTTCCTCTCTCCATCAACCCGTCGGTGAGGGACGTTCTTCTGAAGATGCTCGAACCAGTCTGCCCTCCTCTTTTTCACCCACAATCTTCTAATCATTCTTCCATTGAACTTATTCTCTCAGAATGTGGCGCTTCGAACAACAACTACGGCTCTATTGGAAGGTGGTCTTTTGGAGGGAATGCTTGGCCCAAAAACACTGCTGTCGAAAATGAAGAGCATTCAACTTGCGACTCGAGTGACTGAGATTAAACAGTCGTCGTGTGACGCGAAAGTAAAGGAGAGGACGATGGAACTGGAGTTGGAAAAGCAGAAACTGTTGGAAGAGACGAAAGAACTGGAACGGCAGCTTCGATCGCTTCATATGTCACTGCAAAGGATTTTCGAACGAAACTGTGAATTGGAGAAGGAAGAGGAACTCCAACAACGTCGCAATCTCCTTGCCACTCACACCTCCCGAATCTCGATAAACCCTGAAGACAATATTCTCTCAAAGAAAGTCCAAATACTTGCCCTCAGATGTCACCAAAGTGTCTATCAAAATGACGAAACAGATGGCTTTAAAGTTTCTAAACACACAATCACTCGAACAGGTGTGGACAAGGACCAAGCATGGAGCACAACACTCTTCGAAGAACCAATCTCAGAAGGAGTGGTGTCTGTTGCCATCACAATTCTCGCCATGCCAAGAATCAACTGTATGTCACTCTATTTTTGGAAAGTGTCCAGATCCAAAGGAAGAACTGATGTTCGGACTCGTCGATGCCCTTTCGCAGCGTTTTGGAAACTATACAAAGCTTGGAGATAGCATTACACGTGTGTTCCCCTCCGACTCTCGTTTATTCTCGTCTCTCCAGGTTCTATCGCCTTCGCTCCCAGAAAGGGAAGACTCCACGTTGCCCTTCCATCCACCAAACCAAAGAAGAAGAAATACCCAATCACTCCTCCACTGAATAAAGGCGACAGTGTGGTGCTGGAGGTGGACATGGACGCGAGACCACGCACAGCTGTGTTCATCATCAACGGAAATATGCCTCTCACATTTGTGTCTGGTCTCCCTCCCTCGATACGAATTGGAGTTTGCTATTCACTATCCTCATACTCGCTCCTCTTCAGTTCTCGATGAAGAATAAAGGAGTTTCAATTCGATTTGATGGAATGTCTCGTCTGAAGCAAGCAACATCTCTCCGAAGAGTGAATGAGATCAAATGGAATCCTGAAGACATGAGAGACAGAGAGGACCTGTACATGAATGGAATGCGATCCAGTGTTCTGACAGTCCAAACACAGATGCCATCACTCGTCTTCACTGATCCTTCTCACTTCCGAGTGGAAGACAACATCATTGCTTCAACTGGTCTGGCCACAAAAGAAAAGGATGGACGGGTCAAATCCACCTGGAGCTCGTTCTTCCTCGCGGAACTCATCACAGAAGGAATTGTGGCGCTGTCGTTCACTGTTTTCAGCCACCATGATTTGAGTTTGTCTTTCTTCGGGCTGATCGATGCGAACGAAGCGCTTCCGGAAATCGGACAAAAAATTGGGAAGCTCAAAAGTGTGTCACTCCTCTCTCATGTGATGATTCTTCTCGCCTCACTCTTGTCACATATGCTTCATTTCTAAATCCTCTCGCAATCTCAGACTCGGTCACTCTCTCTCGAAATGGTGAGCGACATTTCTTGGCACCACAGGGAGACGACAAGTCCGATCCATCATTCTATTTCGAAAGCGGTGAATCTCTCCTCGTCGAAATCAACATGGACTCGACTCCTCGCACTGCCCAGTTCTTCGTGGACAAAAAGCCAGCAACCGCTATCTTGGTTGGTCTTCCTGAATCCGTTCGAGTTGGAGTGTGTTGTTGTTCCTCTTCCTTCTCTCGTCTCTTCTCTTTTCCCATTTCCATCTTTCGTCCGCTCTCATTTTTCCCCATTCTCTTCGTTCCAGTTCTCTGTGAACGACCTGGAAACACAAGTTCGGTTTGACAGAATCACCCATCTCAACATTGGAAGCCCTATCATCGATCAATTGAAAATGGTTGAATGGCCAAGAACAAGACCACTCCAAAACGCAGACACTGTTGAAGGGAAGACTCACTCCAAAAGTGACATTGGCAAAGCTGATGATGGAGCAAATGTGGAAAAGAAGAAAAGACAGTTCCCAACGATCAAGCTGCCCGAGCTGATCTTCACAAACAAAACACACCTCGCCATTCGAAACAACGTTCTCACTCGAACGGAGAAAGGGACAGACGAGAAAGGACGAACGCGACCGAGCACTGTTCAGCTGTCGGATCCAATCCTGAAGGGCGTTGTGTCTGTCACATTCGTTGTGCTGACGCTCGCGGAGTCGCTTGGTTTGTCTCTACTCTGTTGTCATCTTCTGCAGAAGAAAAGGGGTTCATCCATTTCGGTCTCCTCGAGTCTTCTGCTGTTGTTCCGCAACTCGGCCACGTTTTGGGAGAGGATGTGAAACGTCTGTACTGTTCAGTTCTTTGATTTCCTTCCCTCCTCACTCTTCTTCATCAGATTCTGTTGGTCTCTCGACAAGTGGAAGGATCCGCGTTTTCAATCGGATCAAACTGGAAGAAGATTGTTGCTACTCACTCTCGAAGAAGGATCGTGTTGTGATGGAAGTAAACATGGATTCGACGCCACGCACTGTGCAATTCTTCGTCAACGGACAGGCAGGAAAATGCTATTTGAGTGAGATTCCCGAATCGGTGAGAATTGGTGTCTGTAATCACTAATTTTAGTTCTTCATTCGTTCAGTTCTCTGCCGATGTGATGGGAACCTCACTCCAAATCACAAGCATCGTCCACTCCAAACAAGCGACTCCTCTCACAGGCAAGATGAAAGAGATCAAATGGACCGACACGGAGGAATCGCTGAAAGAAAGAGATGAAAATCGATCCCAACTGATTGGGAGAGAAGTGGGATCGATGCCAGCTCTCATCTGCAGGGATCAAGAACACTTCAAGATTGAAGGAAATGTGATCACTCGTTCGACCTTCGACTCCGATGGACTCGTTTCACCATTCAGCACCGTGATGTTGGATGAAGCGGTCCAGAAGACGATCCACTCACTTGCCATCACAGTCCTCGCCCTCCCTCAAACTGAAAGTGTGTTGTGTTCATTTTCGTGATTCTGTTCAGGTTCGTGTGGAGTTGTCATGTTGGGATGCCAAGATCCAAATGAACCCGTTCTCGAAAGCCCAGAAGCACTCGGGCTTAGTGCGAATTGTCTGCAGTTATTTCTCTCAACGATGTCACCCCATCCATTTCCTTATAACTCGATTCTCTCTCTTCAGACTCGTTTGCTCTCTGCTCGATTGATGGGATGGTGTACCACTCGAAGTGGGGGAAGCACCCATCCAAGCCATATCACTCGCCTCTCCAAGTTGGTGACCAGGTGGTGTTGGAGATAAATACTAAATCTTCAGAACTCGTCACTCACCTATTTGCACGCTCACGACCTGGTAGAATCCGTTACAGCTTCTATGTGAATGGGGAGGTTCGTCCGGATGGCATTACTTATTCTGCGACACAGCTGAATCTCGGAGTGTGATCCTCCTAATTTTATCGTCCTAATGGTTTTTGTCCTATCAATCAGTTCTCTCTCGCTGGACCAGGAACTTCGATCAGAATTGATGCTGTCACAGAACTCGACAGAATATCTCAACAATCACTGCCAATGCAAAGAATACCAAAAGACGCTTCAAAAACAAGAACGAACCTGTCGCCTCCGCCACCACCGCCACCGAGGAACGACTCCATCCACCACAGCCCCACGACTGCGCATTCATCGACGTCGAAAGAGTCACCGAAACCACCGCCACCGAGAAGTTAGAGGGGCAGCTTGAGGCCGTCCAAATTCTCAGCCGTTCACTGCAAGACATAAGAATGAGAAGGGTTCAGTGTTCTTCTCGCGGAAAATGAGGATGAAAGGGCTGAAAAATCATTTATTTAGTTCATCACGGTTGAAATGGCACGATTTTGTGAAACACAATGAAAAGGTGATTCTGTGTGGGAGAATCAAGAGAGAGACATCTATCGATGAAAATTTGGAGAAAAGGGTGATAATGAATCGTCTTTCGTATCTTTCAGTCTCTTCCATCCTCTGATGATGGACAGGTTTGATCAATGATCCCCACAACTTTTCTCAGAGAACAATCTCTCCATGTTCTTCTTTCGTCTTCATCAGATGGCACAAGTCAACTTTCCGCCTCAAACTTCTGACCCTGACAATTTTGATCATCTCACCGTCACAGCAGCGGAGATCAATCCAAACGAACGATTCTTAGAGCTTCTCGCTTCTTTTACAAACCCAAGAGAGCGCAATCATCAAGATTATCAGCGATCTCTTGTTTCTCTTCTACGGAGTGCGTTTTCTTGCATTTTTCAGCATTTTTTCTATCGTCAGGATATTTGAACCATCTTTCCAATGATAAACGTCGTGATCTCCTTTATCGTTTTGGTGCCGCCTTATCGCAACAAGAGAGTCAAGTTCGCTCTTCTCATTAATTTCTCTCCCATTCTATACTTTCTTCTTCTCCAGGACATCAATATTGAGGTGCTTCTCGAAATCGGTCTGTTTCTCCTTCATTAATTGTTTCAGTGTCATCAGATGAAGATATCGCCACTCTTTTCCACTTCTCGGGACTTTCTCATTCGATTCTCAGACAGATCCCGCGCGATCCTTCAACCAAACGTCATCTCACCAACATTGCCCATATTTCCGAAATCTATCCCCTTCTCTCGACTGGAACTCTCTCCGAAGACCTTTCATCCTTTTTTCAGAGTTTCTTCCATGATCCTATCTCTTATCTCGGAAACAACATCACAAGTCAACAATCCTCATTACGTGCTCTTTTGGGGATTCTAAGCAATGAACTTATGGCATGTGCCATCATCGGTTGTGGGGAGGCAGTATCCGAGATTGTTGTCACCAATTATCCCTCTTTGGCCACCCTCAATTCGAATCCAAGCCTTGAAACACACTCGACAACTAACACTTACAACCTCTTCCAAAGAATCATGGAAATCTCACAAAATTTCCCAGTTTGAAGATTTCATTGCTTCATGAATCTCTTTAGGATCCTGTGGAGAGAATAGTTGCTTTCATCACACATCTCTCGTTTAACCATCTGTTTGAAACAAAAAATGATAATTGTCCCGTCCATCTTCTTCCTCAATGCCTCCAACACGCTGCCACATATCTGAGTGGTGTGCTCTTCTCTTCGTTTCTCACTCATTTCTCTCTTCCTCAGCCCATCCCGACCTCATCGACACGTTTCTCCAAACATTGGATCCCTCCCCGTCTCTCTCTGACACTCTCGTCCGTCGCGATCGACACCTCAACCTCATTTCCACACTCAGCCAGTCTTCCTCTCCTCTCTTCGCCAAACTCACCGAACCACTCCTCAACCCAAAATTCCCTCTCCACACCCTCCTCTCCCCTCGGATGTTCACCGACCCTGCCAGCTCCTTCATCCGCATGGCTAGCACAAACTATGTCTTCTTCCGTCGCCTCATCGAGACGCACACTGAATCCATTTTGGACATCGCCGTTTCGACTGCAGTATCGACAGTTCGAGTGGTGTCTGACGAACCGTCTGAACCACGCTGTCTGGACTTTGGGAGAGCGACGCCGAACTGGATCGTGCTGCTCCAAGCAATGGCGGAAGTGGAGACGGATCTGAATCCACACAGTTGTGGCTTTAACTCAATCCCATCCTCTCTTCTCACCCTCCTCGTTCTCTTCGCTGCGAGCCCCAACGACGACCTGTCGACAGCTGCTGTGTCAGTCTTCTCGAACAAGTTTGGCCTGTCCACACCACACACCAAAGCACTCCTCTTCGCGACTCCACCGACATTCCCTGTGAACGATGCATTCACTCCCCAAGAGTCTCGGATGTTGGGAGACTCAGACCACAAGAAAGGTCCTCGGCTGTCGATTTGTGCTGAAGCTGGTTGTTGTGTAGTGATGAAGTCTCGCTCTGGAACTTCGGCACAGAATCCGTTCTTTGACTTTGCGAGCAAACTCGGGGTTCATTTCACCGGCTGTCTTGTGAACGCCCTTCACTCGACCACAGCACTCCCACACTCCTTCCACTTCTTCTCTCCCGAGCTTTTCCGATTGTCCCAACAGCCAAACGTGTGGAACAACCCCAACCGACCATCTGCACTCACTGCACTGACAACGCTGGCTGACATCACTCTCACCGTCACTTTCCCCCATGATCCCTGGGAAATGAACTTGAGTGAAGCAGACGAGGAGAGACGAGACACCATCTTTGTCCATCTCTTCCCATTTCTTGAACCGGAATCACAAACCCGATGTCTTTCCAAATTCAACAAAGTCTACAAATCCCAGAAACCCGATATCCGGAGATCTCTGGGTCGAGTGGTGGAATGCTTGGTGGAGATGGCGACAGTGAATTCGTACAACACTCCCATCGCTCTCCTGTCGGAACTGAAAAGAGTGGCGGAATTCCTCCGATTTGTTGCTCCTGAGATTAACCTCTTCCAGTACTATCCCAGCCCTTTTTCAACGTTCGAACAATCAATCCTCGAGAAACTGAAAACAGCAGAGGGCGACGAGAGATGGAAATGGATGACACTGCTGGCTGTTGTTTCGAAGGGTGATCCAGATCTTGCGAAGGAACTGATGAAAGCGGAGAATGACGCACAAGCACTGCTCATCTTGTCTGTTCCCACAATCAGCTCGACCACACGCCCTCACTTCCATCTTGACAAGAATCCCGCAGCATTCAACCGCATTGTCGAGTTGGCAGGTCGTCTTGACAATCTCCCGTTGGTCGCAGCTGCCCTTCAGCTCGTCGGAGACACGATGGAAAGACTCATCGTCACATCCGTCGAAAATGTGGTGCTGAGCATTGATCGACAACAACGGCTGTGTGAACTCGTCTTGGACACTCTTCGTGCGATGAGTGCTCTTCGTCGGGAAGGAGTGGAAGAGGGATGTGCTGTGGGGAAGGATGAGATGACGTCGCAGATTGTTGTCTCGTGTCTGACAATAATCCAAGTTTTGATGCGTTTCGAGTCGTTCGACGCAACACCATTCATCGACTCCCTCGTCTCGCTCGCAGTGACATCTGATCTCACTCCTCTTCGCTTCATCCTTCGCGTTCTGCAGGAGATCGAAGATCGAACACAAAACACCCCAACACCCTTCTCGATCGCCACAGCCACTGATCCCTTCAAAAACAGTCACCAATCATCCGCCACCCAACAGCCTCTCCCGACAATCCTCTCCTTCATCCTTCTCTCTGCCAACCTCGACTCGTCTCAAGTTCTCAAGGTCCTGAATGAGAGTTTGGCTTCTGACATCGCTTTGGAGGCGGTGGAGACAGTCTGTCTGATTTTGGAGGAGGACCGAGCGAGCTCCGAGGGAGCAATGACACCTGATGATTCTCTGTCAACCAGCCTCGATCAGAAGAAGAGACACACCACACCACAACAGCTCTTCATCGCTCTCGACAGCATCGTCTTTCCAGACGATCCAACATCTCTCTCTGCTTCCACATTCCTTCCACTCGCTCCCTTTTTCACTCGAATTCTGAAAATTGTTGTGCCTTTGTCAACCGACGGAACTGTGATTGGTTCAATGAAACGCGAGCACTTACAACTTGTGGAGATGTTCATCTCTCTCTTTCTATCTCTCATCCGCACAGGAGCACACTCCACTCTCTCCACCCCTCCTCTCTCCTCTCTTCTCTCCGTCCTCTCCCTCGCTCTTATTCGTCTGGACACCATCCCATCGTCGTTGAGACTTCACGACAGATTCTGGAAAATGTTCGAACTGAGGGAGAATCGCTCCAACCCACAAATGAGGCAGATTGTGCTCGTCTTGTGTGAGGAAGGGATGGAGGACAGAAGCGAAGTCGCTGCTAACACAGTCTCGATGACCTTTCTGAGCAAGTGGAAAGGATCCAACACACCACGCCGTGTCGGTCCTCAGCTTCACCTCGGTCCCGTTGCTTCAAGATCTCCTCGACTTCCGTTTGACCACGTTCCCCCTTTCTTCGGTGCTGGGTTTCGTCGTAATGTCCAGCTTCGACAACCCCAGCCTCAGCTTTGGTAGCCATTCGGAAATCGTCCACGTCGGCATCGAATGATACTGAAACTGATTGAAGGACCGCACATTCCAGGAAGGATCATTCTGATGTGTGATGCGATTGAACTCTCCACAATCAACACGATGACAATTCAGAGATTGCAGGAACTCGAACGACGAGTGTGGGACGAACTGGAACAACAGATGAAATTGTCACCCTTTTATTATATCCAGAGCTGCAAAAGGACAGTATCTTTTTGAAAACTGGTTGGTGAGAGTCAACGAAAAGTAATAATAATGGGAAATGCTCACGAAAGGTCATAAAGAGAAATCTGTATTGCTTGGACGATAGCATCAATCTTCAATCGATTTTGGTTCACAATTCTGATTCAATTTCCTCCTTTTTCTTGTCTTCCTCTTCTTTCTTCTTCTTCTTTCTTCCTTTCTTCCACTTCTAGCTTGGCTTCAGATTCTTCCTTCTTCTTCTTTCTTCCTTTCTTCCTCTGCAATCTTGACTTCAGATTCTATCGTTCTCTTCTTTCTTCCTTTCTTCTTCTTTCTTTTGCCCTCGTCCTCTTCTTTATGTGCTTCATCCCCACCCATCTCCACAATCTCCACCTCTTCTCTCAATTTTAGTTCTTCTTCCGTGTCCAACCCAACCTTCTTCTTTTTCTTCTTTCGCTTCGGCCGTTCACCCTCATCCGCAATGATCGCATCTTCATTTGTGTTCAGTTCTTCATTCATCGTCGACTCCTCAATCTCTGCTCCCGCTTCAGCAGGCACGCTCTCTCCTTCCACAATCTCTTCCTGTTTCTTCTTTTTCTTTTTCTTCCGCTTCTTCACCTCCGATTCTCCTTCATCTTCCTCTCCCTCTTTTCCTTTTGTCATATCCACCTCATTCACCGTGTCGTTGTTCTGTCCTTCAACAATCAGTAGATTGTCGTTCGCTTCCTCTACCCCTGTGTCTTTCTTCTTCTTTCTCTTCATCTTTCCTTCCTCATTTCCACTCTTCTGTTCTTCAACTCCATCATCCTCTTTGGTTCCATGTGATGTCATTGTTCCTTCCTCGTTCTTGTCTTCTTCCTCCACCTCTTTCGCCATCTTCTTCCTTTTCCTCTTCTTTCCTTCCACACTTCCATCCTTCTGTTCTTCAACTCCATCTTCCTCTTCTGTTCGTCGTGATGTCACTGTCGTGGTCGCTTCCTCATTCTCACCTTCTCCCACATCTTTCTCTGTCTTCTTCTTTCTCTTCTTTTTGTGTGGTCTCTCCATCATCTCTTCCATTTCCTTTCTCTCATCTTTCCCATCTTCCTCTGACTCTCTCTTCATCTCGTTCTCCATCTCATCCCCCTTCCTCTCAGCAACTCCATCGAACGCTTCATCAGTATCATCACATGGGTGTTTCCAGTAAGTGTCCTCTTTCTTGTCTGTCCTCAATTCAGTTTCTCCAGCTACGACAATTGAGCTTTGGGGAAGATCGCCATCCCATTCTTCTGCCATCGCCATCTTGTCTCGTTCAGAGGCATCCATCTCTGCGTTATTCGTGCTCATTTGTTCTTCGTCTTCTGCCTTGTCTTTCGAACGACAGCCACAGCAGATAATCAACACAATCAAAAGAAGTCCCAGACAGACAACACCCACAACCAGTGGAATCCACCATTTCATGCTCTCCAACACTGACTCGGTCATCCGATCCGCAGTGTTCGATTGGATCACAAAGGACTCTTTCGTTCGAACTCCATTTCCATACATCAGTCTTCCTCGCCATTCCAGCGATTCTTCAAGATCTTGAGACTCCAGAAGAGACAGTGTGATTCTCGATTCACTGAACGACGTCGTGGAGGCGTTGGTCAAGTCAATCGAAATGCAGTTCCCTTCACCTCTCGTCTTTTCCACTTCGAACACTTCCAGCTTCAGATCACAATCAAACAGACACGAACCATGAATGTCGAGAGAGAACATCTTCGATTTCTTGTTCAGCGCACTCTTCGATTCAGACTTCAGCGATGGAACGAAGAGAGGCGACGCGACCACCGAGGCCAGTCCCGTCAACCTGCAGTCGCTGGCGGAGATCCACGGTGAGGGGTTTGCTGGTGTTCCATCTCCTCCATTCAACGATCCAACTATCACGTGTCCATCTTCTGAGCAGTGAATATTTCGACGAGACGACGAGGAGAGATCAGGACGAGGAGAGTTGCCAGAGAATCTCGTCGTTTCGATTGTCAATGAGCCGTTCTTCATGTTCATCCCTCCCTGCGCAAGATTCGAAAGTGTTGTGTTGTCCACCCTGGTTTCACAGTTGTCCAGTTCGATCAGTCCGGTTTCCCAGGAGCAGACTGACGAATCATCACCATCGTTAGTGTTGTGTGTTGCATCGCATGAGTCTGAATGACCAATGAAGGATCCATCCACGATGACGACAGTGGAGTTCGAGGCGAAGAGGAAGACGAAAGAAGGAAGTGTTGATTCGATGAGCACATCAACTGCTCGCAGTTCGAACAGACCATCCGACGATACAACAATCATCCCTTTCTCTCCCATCTGAGCTGACAAAGGAACACGAAGTAGAGGGTCAATCGATGTTCCTGTCTCGACGACAACGATTCCTCCAGCCACACACGAAACAGAGTTCGAGAGTGTGGCGCTGAGTTTGATCCGAATCGACACGTCCAACGATCCTGTCATCGCTCCAACTTTCCATGCCAAGTCCATCGAACTGCACGGTCGATCAATCGATCCACACAAACGAGACGAGTCAGACGAGGAGGAGTCGCAGAACACCATAATCGGAGATGGAGGTGGGTCTGTCGAAAATAGCACTGAGTCTCCCACGAAAACGGTTTGGCCAGTGAGTTCATTCTGAATCAATGCAATTCTGTACGTTCTGCTGTACTGCAGAGTGTCTGGCCATCCAATCCCCATCTCAGCTGTTGAGCCTTTCAAGATCGTCGCAAACGAAATCGTGAAAGTGTCTCCAGAATCAAGTTTAACTAAGAACTGAGTGTGAAGAGGCAGATCAGTGCCAGTCAGCTCAATTCGGATTGATGTGTTGAGAGTGTTCGCAAAATCGCATTCGGCCGAGGTCACGATAGGCGGATGGGGAATCAGGAATGTTGCACAATCCAGAATCGCTTCGGTGGAACTGTTCATGATGGAAAGCAGTGTGATCTCATCTCCAAACTCAATACGTGGTGTGCCTGACTGGATTCGAAGAGTGATTTCCAGTTCTTTGTTCGAGAGTCGAGTGGCTGTTGCGGTGAATGGTGTCGACGGAGTTGGAGAAGTGATCTGGAGTTGAGCTGTGAACGAGTCGAGAGTGAAGGCGTATCCAGAAAGAGAGACGGTCACAGTTTGCGAGTCGATGCTCAGAACAGGAAAAGTCGATGCAACACGTGTTGGTTCATCGATCCTGAAAGCGCTCGGATTGGCATTGATGAGGAGACCATCTTCAGGAGAGTCTGTTCGAGTGATTGAGAAGAGAGAGTATGGCGTGGCGTACGAAAGAATCGCAGACGGACCAAAGATCGCCACAGATGCTGCACTCGAATTTCGTTCCTCACTCAATTCATCCGCAAATGAAACCTCAAATGAAGGACCACTTTCTGAGTTCAGTTTCACGATGTATGATCCCTTCTCCATCTGCCTCCCTCGAAGTGTGATCGACGTTGTGTTTCCGCTTGCATCCAAGCTCCCCCAAATCCCAACCACTCGAGCTGGTTCGTTTGGGGTTTCAAAGGTCAGAGATCCATCCAGAGCGAAGTGGAGTGTGTGTGATGTCAGCAACGAGATCGAGTATGACGTCCCGTACTTCAACTGCGATCCTCCAAACACAACCACTTCCCCGCTTCCAACTGTCATCGAATCGATTGACACTGAAATGCTCGTCGGTGTGGAGAACCCTTCTTCAATAAATGTCAGTGTGTGTGTCCCTGTCATCATTCGCGAGCCTGTCAGAGTGAAGATGACATTGTTCTTGTTCGAAGCATTCAGAACTGTTGTCACTGTCTCCAGAGTTGGCCCAAGCGGCGTCTTCAGGCCCGTCTGGTTCAACAGCACATGTTCCTCTCCTTTCGACACACTCTCAATCGAATATGTCGTGTTGAACTGGATTTCGGAGGGAAGACCAGCTTTGATCGTTCCTGTTCCTGTCGTTCCGTCAACGAAGCTGACCTCGAAAGATTGAAACGATGAGAGACTCACAGTGTATGTCTCAGCTGAAGGGAAGTTCGATCCAACAACTGAAATTGGAAACGAGTCCGATGAGTATTCAGTTGGAAGAGAGAAGCATGTGATCACAGGCGGAGAAGGAACAACGAAGGAGACACCACAATCAATCGCAATCTCATCTGAGCCAGAAGAGGCGGACTTCATCCAATACGTCTTCTCAAAACAGAGATGAGTCGTGTTCTCTTCCCAACCAACCGAGAACACTCCCGAACATCGTGTCGCTTCAGAAACTGACACAACTCCCTCCACAAGAACAGAGCTGTCTGATCCTTCAGCAATCATCCAACCAGACCCAGTTGGCAGCGAGATTCCCCCCAGAATCAAAGTCACTTCTGTCTTCCGACCATTCAGGCAGTGAGACAGGAAGGAATCAATCCGAGCTGGTGCGTCTGGTGTGATGAAAGTGATTCTGTTCGCGCGTTGAACTGGTCTCTCCACTCCATCCTTTGAGTGATGAACAAGCAACACTTCGTACTCTGTTGCCCAGTCCAGTCGCCCTTCAGCACTCGCTGGATAAAGAGGGGCTTCTCCAACGAGAGTCGTCGAGTCGGTGCGACTCAGCGAAATGTTCATCGTGTTGCTTCCTTCTTGGACGCACATCCAATAACTCCCTTCATCCAGTGACGCTCCCTTCAGTGTGATCGTCGTCGTGTTCACATCTTTCAGAATCGCTGAGGCACTGAACACTTGAAAACCAAGGTCACCAGGAAGCACGAACGAGCGGAGAGTGTATTCGGCTGATGGAAGAATCCCATCCGCTCCAGACGACACGGTTGCTCTTCCCGTCGTCGAGTTCTCTCCATTTCCGTCGAATTCCACGAACACCAAACGAGGCACCAGACATCCTTCCAACAGAACGCCCATCACTCCTCCAATCACTTCCTTCGTCCTGATTTCCACCAACGCATCATTCCCACTGAATGTCACTGTGCATGCTTCGACCGTCGGCGTGGACGTGATCTGCGGGACGAGTGTGCTGTCAGATGTGTCCGTCACCACAAAATACACACTTGGCGCACCCGACGTGGAATCGCAATACCTGATTTTGGATTCAATGTCAGAAAAGGGAAGTGCTTGGAAGAAAATGTCTCTCGAAGCTTCCACTTGACCAGCCGAACACTCTCGGAAGAGAAGGTACGTCAGCGAAGAGACGCTGACTGTTTCGTTATAAAACTGGAGTGTCCCGCTGTCGGGTGCCCAACAGCCAACAAACGAGCAGTTCGTCAAGGTCGATTCGGCCTTCTCGTAGACAGCAACGGCAGAGCCATATTGTGCCTCAGTCTTCTCGAAGAAAGAATCTGCGATCGAAACTGTCGTTGTGTTCCGTGCAAAGACACTCCCTCCGAAATTGGATGTCCCTCCGATCGCTTTGCATTCGGTGAAGGACGACTGCGCGACGTGCATGGCATTTGTGGAGGGCTGCTTGTGCCAAAAGAAGACTGCGCCGCCGTCGTCGTTGTAGCCGCTGACGTTGCAGACGTGGAAGGAGCACTGAGCGATGGTGAGTGAGGCGGGACTGGTGATGAGGATTGCGGATCCACCGGTGTGATCGCCGTATGATCCTCTCATTTCGGTGAACGTGCACAGAGTGAATGTCGCGGAGGTGATCGACGACAAATCCCCGAAGACGATTCGCTGGCCTTGGGTGTAGTTTGCGTTGGGAGACGAGACTGGGGTGTTCGTTTCGCGGACGCAGGAGGAGAAGGAGGTGTTCACGCTGTGAAGGTTCCCTCCAAAGTGCACATCCAACATCGTCGTCCCACTGTCATGATTCGAACACCCCGACACACAACACCCAACAATTTCTTGCTCCATCAGACTGCCAAACATGTTCTGGTTTTCACAAATGAGATTTCCGGGGCTGGTCACGTTCAAAAGGGACGACGAGGAGAGCATCGTTTTCATTCTGATATCCGCAAGATTGGGAAGTAATGATCGGTCCTTTTGCATTCCAAACGAAAAAAGTGGACCTGAGCCAATTGGAAAGTGAATATTGTGGAAATCGAGCGAGCATCCAATCACGCGGATTTCGTCGTCTCCAAATGTCCCAACACGCGGCTTTGATGCCTCACCTGCAATTGTTTCTGTGCTTGTGTCATCACCATCTGTGTTTTGATGACGATTGGCGAGATCAACGAGTGGCAGAAGATTGGTCCATTTCGATTCGTGCGAGCAAGATATGATCAGAATGCTTGTTGATTGTTCAATGTTACTTGATGAAATCACGAACGGTGATTGATCAATGTTCGAAAGGATTTCAGAATTATGCACCATTAGCTGCGACGATGACACCACGCACACCACTGTGTTCCCAATCTCACCATGGAGAGTCCAACAGTGGAGACAGACCGAGCTATTTTTCACATGAAGAAGACTGGTCGGTTCGTGGATGTTCGAACACTCTGAAAGGAGTGATAATTCAACAGTTTGGGATTTGGTAGAGAGGAAACTCGAACTAAGGTGAAGTTCTGAATTACTTCCAATCAAATTTAGTGTTGTCGAGGTTAATGGAAGGTTTTCGGCGTGAAATGATCGATAATTCGCTTGCATCGTGATGTTATTCAGTGAATTCGGCTTCTGGACATTCATTCCCAGAAAGTCCGCGAGGGAGAGTATATGGTCATGTCGACCACTGGTGATGTTAAGATCGACAGATAAGAGCCGAGAAGGATGGATGGACGCAACAACAAAAAGAAAAGGAATGAGGATCATCAGAAAAGAAAAGATAAAGGTTCGATCTCATGACAATGAGATGTCGAACCCTGTGTCCACTCCCATCTCTGAATAAGGACTGTATCTTGCTCTCGCGGACTTCGATTCACGAAATTTACCCGGGATGAATGGTAGGTAGATCTGACCCTTTGAAGAAACCAATTCGGGTTCGATCCAGGATTGTCTGTTATCTCAGAATAACAGGACCAAATAATCATTACAAACAAGTACAGGGCTCAATAGAATGTATTGAGGAGGAATCATCTCGACTTGAGTTCCTCTCTGAATTGTTGTGGTTTGATCTACTTGTGAACTCAGTCAGAAAGTGAGATCGATCAAGATGTCGGAATCAATCAAAGTCCCCGATGGGTGTATGTTGTCAAACTCCTTTCATTACTGAATTTTGTCCTTGTTTTCATTTAGATTCATTCGTGAAACCAATCAACTCTGGTGGTTTCGGAATTGTTGTGGAAATGCAGGAGAACTCAACTCAGAAGCATTATGCGGGAAAGATGATTCCGTGTGTAACACCAAAAGACAAGGAACGAATCGATCGTGAAGTTAATCGACTTCGAAAATTAGTTCATCCAGGAATTGTTGGACTGAAAGAATTAGCATCGATGGACAACATGAAAGTGATAGTGATGGAACTTGGAGGACAGTCGCTTGCAGATATGGTTCGGGATCACACATCGCGTGGAGTTCTTGTGGCTCGCGAAGTTTGATTTTGAAATGTTGTTTTCTTGTTGATTGTTGTTGATTTTGTTGTTCTTTGGGTTGGATGTTGTTCTCGGATTGATTTTTGTTGTGTTTGCGCTTCTTGTAATTTAAGGTTGTTTATCGAGTGATGGTGGATGTTTCGTCAGCGCTCCAAGTGATGCACAACCACGAAAGCGGAGCAACAGCACATGGAGATGTGAAGATGGAGAACATTCTTCTTTTTGGTGGTGGACACTTCAAACTATGTTTGTCTTTCTCTCCTTTCACTTCTTTTTGGTCCTTTTCGCAATTTGCGGTTCATTCGTTATTCATTCTTTCTTCTTGATTTTTTTGTGTTTCATTTTGTTACTTGTGCAATTTTTCGAGTTCAGGTGATTTGGGGGCAGCAGAATCGGAAAACGGGAGCAGTTCCCTTTCAGTGATGTCTCAGCAGTATTTGTCGCCGGAACGAATGGAATCGGAAACAGGAAGGGCCACTTGCTCATCGGATGTGTGGGCGTTGGGGATTGTGCTTCACTGGCTTCTGTTTGGAGAGTCACCTTTCAAATCTCAGAATGCGGCTCGCTTGTTTCGTGAGATTGGGTCGTTCAAAGCATCGATGATTGGGGAGGGTTGTGGAGGAGAAGAACGCGTACTTCTGATGCGAATGTTGGATCCAGTGTGTTTCCTCTCTTCAATTCTTCATTTTATTCAATTCTTCATCACCTGCTCCCCTTCTTCATTTTTTTCCACTTTTTTTTCTTGTGTACGATTCAGAACCCAGAGACTCGAGTAACGAGTTCTCAATTGTGTTCATTTGGAGTGTTTCGGTGCCTTATGAACACTCCGTCAGCACTTTGGAGACTGAAAGACGCCGACGACAAAGAACTTCATTCAGAGGTCGAGAAACTAAGAACAGAACTCGAAATGGGAAAGAACACCCATCAGCAAGATCGAGAGAAGATGATGCGAATGGAAGCAGAACTGAAGGCCGAGCAGACAAAAACTTGCAGCTTGACTGAAGAAGTGAAGGCAAAGAACGAAACCATCGTTCGTTTGGAACGCGAGTTGGCCGAATCGAGATCGAACCAGATCAGGTCTTCACATCCACCTCCGACAGCAAGTAAACTTCTTCATTTACCACCACCTCCAGCACCTGCTACAGAAAGACAAGTGACAGGAAGTCAATCTCAAATTGGAGCAGCAGCGATCGAACTGTTCCACAAAGGTGAATGGACTGTGTCAGGCGATGTCTTCCAAAAACAACCCTTCGTCAAGGCTCACTAGTCTCGTTCGAGTTTGGGGCAGTTGTGGCTCGTCTGTCGCTAACAATCAGAAATGGACCGAACGGAAGTTTCACAGTCGGGATCATCTCGCCCAGTCAGACCAACGAGGCTCTCACAAGACACTTTGCCAATCGAAGGGATGGAGCAGGATGGAACTTGAATCCAGAAAATCGCTATGCACTTCAGAACGGGAGACCCACACACAAAGGATCAGCATGTTTGGGAGGAAGAGTGGGACAGCGAGTGGTGTTGGAGGCAGATGGACGAGAAGGAAAGCGAACATTGAAACTGTCACAAGATGGAGAGACACAGCCAGTCTTCTTCACGAACATCCCAGTTCCCTTCCGATTCGCTGTGTATATCTTCGCAGGGAACGATGGCATTGAGATTGAGTCAGTTGAAGTTGTGTCCGAGCCACAAATGGTCGGAGGAACGATTCCAGTCAAGATGGATGAATAAAGCAGAACGCACCAGTTCACACTTTCCACTTTCTGTTCTCATCAAGCACAGAGTGTGATTCGATCCATTCTCTGACGAGTCATCACTCACTTCCATTTCATGTTTCAAAAAAAGAACAACATTGGACTGTTTTTGTGTGTGTGAAAGGAATAATGAAGAACGAGTTCAACGATAACTGAGTATTTATTCAACACCATCAAGGAAGTCAATTGACAGGTTGTGGGGATTGGATCAATCTCATGTTCACTCATTTGTGCACACAACCTGTTCAATCTGTTTCCACACCTCTTCCGTATGATACTCTGTCTTCTTCCGGACTAAAATTGTCTGATATTGTGTGCCTTCCCGTCAACTCTCATGATCGTTTTTCTCTTTCTCCCTCTGTTTTATTCATGAATCTCATTGATTCTTCATTTTTTTATCTCTTGTATCTCTGGATCCAGGAAGAAGTGATGAGGGGATATTGTTCATCGCTTCGAAATTGTTCAGAAAAAGAGACTTTGCCAATTCTTTCTCAGATTCGGACTTTTTTGGAATCCAGTTTGATATTCATAAGCATCCCTTCTCCCTTTTCTGTTGTATCTTCATGTCGATGTTTTTTTGTTCGATGAATGTTCTTGAGTGTTTTATCTTTCAACTCGCTTCTCATCTCTCGTTGTCTTTTGTCATCAGATCTGGATGAACTCCCAACTCGCTGTGCGATTGCTGAATCATGTGGTCTTGTGTTGATGATCTCTGACATCGTCTCATCTCACAGCTCGGTTGGATTGAAAGTTTGTTCATTTTTTCTCTCATCCTCACTTTCATTGTCTTTCAGAGCATTGCTTCCAGTTTGTTAGCACTGATTCAAAATTCTCTTGGGTCACGTGAGATGCAAACAAAAGAACATCGTCGTCTCAACTCTCAAATCGAATCGACCAGTCCAAAGCCGATTACTGATCTGAACGAACGGCTACTCCATCTTCAAACAACCATGTGCAACACGACAGCGCAGATGACCGAACAACTGGGAAAGATAAACAGCTGGATGATGCAATATGATTCCATCTTGAGAAGTCTCGATGAAAATCGGAGATCTGACCTCCTCCGCGAATCTCGATTCCAACGATGGTCCAAAACGGGGGCAGCTGCTATTGAACTCTTCGACGAGGATTTCATCATCAAAACAGGCGACACATTCACACTTCGGGAAAGACCAGAAATCGAACAGACAAACTTCGTCCCCAAAACCCTCTTTTCTCCCATCATTTCATCCGATGTCGCCCAGCTATCATTCAGCATCACCCACTCAGTCGGTGGCTATAGTTACGGAGCGATCTCCGCTAATCTCATCGACACGGGAACACGAAGTGATATATGCAGCGAACAAACAGGGAGAGCGTGTTGGAGACAGCCTTATGAACCTGCAGTCAATCTTGGGGCAGCTGAAGCACCTCTTCTCCGACATACTGGTCTGCTCGTGCTGGAAGCTGATTGCCGTGATGGGCGACGAACAGTCAAGCTTTTGATGGGAAGAAAAGTGTATTCCGTCATTTACGTGAATCTCACGCTGCCGTTCCGATTTGTGATCACACTTCTTCATCCCACTGTTTCTGTCACCGTCAAGTCTCTCACCTTCACTGCCAAGCCAACACAGAAGGGAGGACGAAAAGAATACGACTTTCTGGAATAGCTAATCACAAGCACTGCTCTCTCCAAAATTGCATTCTCTTTCGCAAACACTTCACTTCTCTTCAAGAAATCATCATGTCATCTCGACGTCTTCATTTGAGCTTATTTTGACTGAAATCTGGAATCATATTTGAATTCTCGCTGAGAACAGTTGACCTTTGCGACCTGAGTGAATCAACATTGGATGATCGTAAATGTTTGGCTGACGTTGTCAGATTATGGGAGTGAGATCACATTTATTCAATACAAAACGACGAAACGCGTAGATTGTCCATCTGAGACGAATGAATTGATGGAGTGAGAAATCATACTTACAGTTTGAACTTTCAAATATGCACCTTTATTCAGCTGTCAGATCTTCATATCTATTTGTTATGGTTTGATCGAGTTTTCAGAAATGATGGCCAAACCGAAGGCTAACAAACAGTTTCAAGTGAAAGTTCCTGAACCATGTGTGCATCTCCCATTTTTGCATCCATCTCTCTTTCACCATCCCATCTTCTCTTCACTGTTCAAAACTTCGTGACGTTTTCTCTGTCTTCTAATATTTTCTCAGACAGTTTTCTTCGGAAATTGGGGCAAGGAAGATTTGGGTCAGTGCATGAAGTATTGAAAAGGGGGACGGATGAACACTTTGCGATGAAGGTGCTGCCGTTCACATCATAGTCCCTCCACAAAACCGGCTAAAATATACAAAACCGGTTTTATTCATTATAAGATCAATTTTGAAAATATAAGGCAAGAATTGCAATTTCAGAACTCTTAGAAACATGGTTACGGTAGTTTGATGAGAGAGAAGATCATCAATATCACAAAAAACAACGAGAAAGTTTCCAAATAATGGGGAAAATGCCTTCTTTTCGTCACTTCTTGGTTTTTGAAAAAACACTAGGTCTACTTGAAAGGGTGTATTAATAGGGCCTCCACAAAACCGGTTTTAATATATAAAACCGGTTTTATTCACCAAGACCCAAAATTCGCACTATGGTGCACATAAACTTGCTTATTGACTCTCTTATGAGATTCGTTATCGAAATTTGTGGAGAAAACCGAATCATTGAAGAATGGGTGAGACGAAAAAAAGATGGTAACAAAGAACAAAGCAAAGATGTCAGCGGAGAAGCTGTGACATGAACGATCGTGTCTCTTCACTTTTTCGGCGAGAATGGGCGGAGGGACATGTTGTGGTTGACATGGTGATCCTTTCATTGTCGCATCCAATATATGTGGAGAAAGCATGTACGCACCTTATATCTGACCAACTGAGAATGCGAGGACCTCCAAAAGGGTATGCTTAGAACTGAGGCGGAGTGCGAAGGCGTGAGCATCAGATTTGTGAAGTGTTGTTGCAGGCCCATTGGGAGGCTGGTATAGCCGATTCGGGAGTAGTTGATGAGGAATATTCATCCATTGCTGCGTGCTGGCCGAATGATCTCGCCTCATTTGATGGAAGTTGGATGGAGGCAGTACTTGTTAGTTGTCCGACAGCATGCGAGTGTGCGAGTGGCAGCGATGGAGAAGAGATCCAATTTGGTCCCAATTGTTTCGAGAGGCTGTTCAGGACTGATACTACCACTCAATCTCCTCAGTCAACCGTTCGTAGGATCCTCCCTTTGGAGTCGCATAAACCTTTTCAGGAATGAAGTGGTCAAACAGAATTAGCAAAGCTGAATAGTAAGTATGGTGTCGGATTCGTTATCTGCGCAGTTTTCCAATCCAGAAGAATGGACAATTCGTGGCTGAGGTGGGCGTGATTGTGATGACAGCTGTCTTTACAGTACTAAAGATCAATACGTAATTTCGACTTTGTTTCTATTTTCTGTTTCCTCTGGGACGTAGATGGAGGAGTTTTCATTCAATGTCCAATCGATAATGCGTGACAGAGGAGAAGCGTAATGATTTGGCACATCCTTTCTCATCATCTGTCTAAGAATCAAGTTCATATTGCTGAGTCCAATAAGTACCACTTGCATCTGTTCGATACCGAGCAAACCCGGTTGTCTGGAGACGCATCACGAGAGAGTGAGTATTGTTGATCGAACAACCCATTCTTTGAAAAAACGTTCAGAACAAAATGATTTCGAAACAGATCGTCGAGAGAGAGCAGCCGGCGTCTAATAAACCAAGTTTTGAGTCATTGTCGAGAGAGGATTGTCGATGTTTGATCTTCTGAATAAAACCGGTTTTATCTTTAAAACCGGTTTTGTGGAGGGCCTATCATCTCCCCAATTGCTATTCTATGACTGAATAGAACTATAAATTGGTTATTTCGACATTGATAAAAGAGGAGGAGAATTGGAAGACACTCTGGAATGAATGAATGAATGTTGAATCGGTGTCGACTTAATTTCGTCTTGAACTTTAATTGGTTTGATCTAATCCAAACTGTCAATCTGAAATGGGAGCAGAAGAAAGTCATGCAAAATGTGAGTGTGTCATGTGAGAGGTCCTTTGTTCGCACTTTCAGTGCTCACGTCAGGGTTGTCGGTTGTTGGTTTTTGGACCCAAGGGGGGGTATCAGGCCAACTTTTTGAAAAAAGTTTGAAAACAAAGTTCAAAAAAACTCAGGAAAGTGGAGAGCGAAGACCGAAAATGAAAATGAAAGTCGCAGAATTGAACAAAAAGTGAGTGAAATTCAAAAAAAGTTCTCGGAGTTATTCCTGAATGTGAGTTCGACTAGGAAAAAGAAAAGAAAGTTGTGCAAAATGTGAGTGTGTCATGTGAGAAAGTTCATTGTGAAGAAATCCTGTTAGGAATGTTGATTGAAGAATTGATGATCTTAACAGTGTATTACTTCACACTGGATGGTAATGATAATGATAGCTACTATTGTTGTTGTTACTAATTTGACAAATCACGTTCACATAGTTGGATGTTGCCTTGTATTGATTAGGGAAAAATAAAAATCAATAGTCCTTGGTCTTTGATTAAGGAATATTTGGTTAATATTGTTTCTACTATATCAAATGTATATGTAGTTGCCTTGTTATATGTATCTTTAATTGATTGACGCATATGTATGTGTAGGATATAGACTATATCAGTGTCTGGTGGAAGGTTGAGCTTGCTCCATTCCTAATGGACCCAGCTTTGTATTAAGCTGAGTATATAGAATCCTATGCATTTTATGAAGAAATTAGTTAAAATATGTATAAAATTGATGAATCTGGTTGATTCTGCCAGTAGTCATATGCTTGTCTCTAAGATTAAGCCATGCATGTGCCAGTATAAACAACTTGTACTTGTGAAACTGCGAATGGCTCATTAAATCAGTTATAATTTGTTTGATAGTTGATTTGCTACATGGATAGCCGTAGTAATTCTAGAGCTAATACATGCAGAAGAACCCGACTTGCAAAGGAAGGGTTGTATTTATTAGATCGAAAACCAATGTCAAGTAGAGATACTTGGCTTTTTGGTGAGTAATGATAAAGGTCGAATCGGAAAATCCGATGTGTCATTGAAATTTCTGCCCTATCAACTTGACGGTAGGATAGAGGCCTACCGTGGTGGTGACGGGTAACGGAGAATCAGGGTTCGATTCCGGAGAGGGAGCCTGAGAAACGGCTACCACTTCCAAGGAAGGCAGCAGGTGCGCAAATTGCTCAATCGAAATCATAATTCGGAAGCAGTGACAAAAAATACAAATACTGGGTTATCTCAGCAATTTGAATGGTTGTGGTGTAAGTATCCGCAAGAGCAGCGATTAGAGGGCAAGTCTGGTGCCAGCAGCCGCGGTAATTCCAGCTCTAATAGTGTATACTAAAATTGCTGCAGTTAAAAAGCTCGTAGTTGGATTTTGGAGGAAACGTCGATTTCTGTGTGATGGGATACATTGTGTTTCATCTTGCAGGAAGTGTTTTTTCCGATATTTTCGAAGACAGGTCTTGCGCTTTATTGAGTGAGGCTATGGATTCGGAGGTTTTACTTTGAAGAAATTGGAGTGTTCAAAGCAGGCGTTATGCAACTGAACAGATTAGCATGGAATAATAAAATAGGACACTTGTTTATTGTTTTCTTCGGAAGATGATAAAGTCCATTTTGTTGGTTTATGGAGCAGGTGTAATGATTAATAGGGACAGTTGGGGGCATATGTATTGCATTGTCAGAGGTGAAATTCTTGGATTTATGCAAGACGAACTAAGGCGAAAGCATTTGCCAAGGATGTTTTCATTAATCAAGAACGAAAGTTAGGGGATCGAAGGCGATCAGAAACCGCCCTAGTCTTAACTATAAACGATGCCAACTAGGGATTGGAGGGAGCTTTATGGCCTCGTCAGGACCTTTAGAGAAATCAAAGTCTCTGGGTTCTGGGGGGAGTATGGTCGCAAGTCTGAAACTTAAAGAAATTGACGGAAGGGCACCACCAGGTGTGGAGCCTGCGGCTTAATTTGACTCAACACGGGGAAACTTACCAGGTCCAGACACGGGAAGGATTGACAGATTTTGAAGCTCTTTCTTGATTCCGTGGGTGGTGGTGCATGGTCGTTCTTAGTTGGTGGAGTGATTTGTCTGGTTAATTCCGATAACGAACGAGACCTCAACCTGCTAAATAAGTTGGTCGCTTTTTAGTAAGTGATGTAACTTCTTAGAGGGACTACTACAGTTGCATGTAGGGGAAGCTTGAGGCAATAACAGGTCTGTGATGCCCTTAGATGTCCTGGGCCGCACGCGCGCTACACTGATTGATTCAACGAGTTTGTGCTTGCCCGAAAGGGTTGGCTAATCTTTTGAATGTCAATCGTGCTGGGGATTGATCTTTGTAATTTTGGATCATGAACGAGGAATACCTAGTAAGTGCAAGTCATCAGCTTGCGCTGATTACGTCCCTGCCCTTTGTACACACCGCCCGTCGCTCCTACCGATTGAATGATCAGATGAAATGTTCGGATGATGTGATTGCAGTTGCGCAAGTGACAGCGGTTATGTTAGAAGAACAGTGAATCTTATTATTTAGAGGAAGGAGAAGTCGTAACAAGGTTTCCGTAGGTGAACCTGCGGAAGGATCATTAACAAAATTTAAATATATTAAACAATATATGATAATAAAATAAAGTCTACTACATGTAAGTGATGTAGATTTTAAGGTGCCTCAATATATAAACATTATTAGTGTAGCCAATGATATTATAAAATAATAAACTTTTGGTAGTGGATATCTTGGCTCTTGCATCGATGAAGAACGCAGCAAAGCGCGATAGTTAATGTGAATTGCAAGAATCTGTGAATCATCAAAGTTTTGAACGCATCCTGCGGTGTCTTAACTTTTAGTTAAGAGACCATTCTTATTTCAGAATTGGTAAATATTACAATATCTTTTTATCCTTACTTGGGATAGAAAGGAAATGAGATGAACATATTGAGTATATGTCATCTTTAATAATATCGATATATGAATCATTAAGAGATATTGTTGAAATATGATATATAAACAATTTGATATTTAAATATAAATATTTAATTGTCTTGTATACTTCTGTTTTAACAACTCACTTTATATATATAAAACAATCTGAAATTAAGAAAGATTACCCGCTGAACTGAAGCATCTAAATAAGCGGAGGAAAAGAAACTAACTAGGATTCCTATAGTACCGGCGAGGGAAGTAGGAAAAGCCCAAAGCTAAAATCTATGCGGGCTGTTTTGCATGCATAGAGATGTGCTTTATAGATGTGGGGTTGTGTTGTGAAGAAGATAGAGGCTAAAATACCCTTTCGAACGGGTTATCATAGAGGGTGAAAATCCCGTTTTGGCCTTGTTTCACAATGCGCTAAGCTCTGCAATCGTCGAGTCGGGTTGTTTGAGATTGCAACCCTAATTGGGTGGTAAGCTTCATCCAAGGCTAAATATATGCAAGAGACCGATAGCGAACAAGTACCGTAAGGGAAAGATGAAAAGTATTTTGGAAAAAGTTGAAATAGGGCTTGAAACTTCCAAAAGGGAAGCGATACAACTCTATAGAGAAGATTTGTTATATATCGATTGTTGGAAAGATTTTTGAAGATGTGTAATTATAACTGTAAAAGGTTAAACATATTTTCAAGAGTTTTTCTGATAATTAGATATATAATAGAAATCGGTCAATCGTGTTTTCTGATAATCAAGATTTCAAATTCAGGAAGGTAGAATTGTTCATTCATTTCGATGGGTGGATGATTTGTTTATAGCCTCGAATTAGACGGATTTGAATATTCTACATAGGAGGAGAACACAAATGAACCTTATTGATTGGGGTTTAAGTTTATCTTAACGAGAGTATCTTTGCAAGGAAATTTTGATGATATGTGGTTGATATATGATTTACTTTGATTAGTTTCGGCTAGTCAATTGGTAAGTAATAATTGATCGTATATTGTTGAATGCAATTAGACGGCTCTGTTCGAAGATAGATTTTAAGATTGACTTTAGTTGGATATGGATTGTATTGCCCCGTCTTGAAACACGGACCAAGGAGTCTATCAGACATGCGAGTATTTGGGTAATTTAAACCTAATAATGCGTAATGAAAGTGAAGACAATCGTTTTGGATTGTTGAGATATGAAATTATGATCTGTCTAGATTATGATGGCAATATCGACCGACTGATTCTAAAGATTAATTTCCAACTCCTCGGGTTGGAAGGGATTGGTCTGAGTTATAGCATATCTGATAGGACCCGAAAGACGGTGAACTTTGCTTGAGTGTGGGTGAAGCCAGAGGAAACTCTGGTGGAAGCTCGTCGGGGTAATGACGTGCAACTCTTTCCTTAGACTTGAGTTAAGGGGCGAAAGACTAATCGAACCGTCTAGTAGCTGGTTCCTCCGAAGTTTCCCTCAGGATAGCTGGAGCTTGTTATAATGAGTTTTGTCCGGTAAAGCGAATGATTAGAGGTCTTGGGGAGGAATTCCCTCAACCTATTCTCAAACTCTAAATGGGCAAAAGACGTTTGTAAATGATGATTGATTCAGGGAAGGGATTGATTTTACTGATGATTGTATGAATGGATGCCTTTTGGGGTAATTGTTTGTATGATTATTAGGGATTTATTCTGGAAATGAGTTGATTGTTGTTGAAGGTTTAAATTAGATATATGGATTGTCTACCTTTAAAGTGTTGTTTGAAGTAAACAGCGTGATAAAAAGATGATCCAATAAAGAATTGAATCAATAGCTCCAAGTGGGCCATTTTTGGTAAGCAGAACTGGCGATGCGGGATGAACCGAAAGTTGTGTTAAGGTGCCGGAATTTGTGCTCATGAAGATACCATAAAAGGTGTCAATTCATATAGACAGCAGGACGGTGGCCATGGAAGTCGGTATCCGCTAAGGAGTGTGTAACAACTCACCTGCCGAATGAATTGGCCCTGAAAATGGATGGCGCTTCAGCACAATACCTATACACGACCAAAATCATGATGATGATTTTGTGTAGGAGGGCGTGCGGGTTTTTTAGAAGCTATGATGTGAATCATGGTGGAAAAGCCTGTAGTGCTGATCTTGGTGGTAGTAGCAAATATTCAAATGAGAAACCTCTCAATGGGGGATAATTTTGAAGACTGAAGAGAAGAAAGGTTCCATATGAATCTAATTGAGATATGGGTTAGTCGACCCTAATGAATCGGTTAAATACCGTGATATAAAATGGATTTTGTAAAAGCAGGATTCATATTCAGAAAGGGAAGAAGGTTAATATTCCTTCACCTTTTACGTGTGGATAATTAAAATGGCAACATAAAGAAGCCTGTACTCATCAGAAAACACATCGGGAAGAGTTTTCTTTTCTTCTTAACGACTGATAAAGCTCGTTGTTAATATTATTTGCATGAGCATTGGGCATGGAAGCGGGTTAACCGGAGAAGTGGCCAATCAGTTGGAAGAGCCCCTCTATTTATATGAGGAAGACATTTATTGTTGATAGCAAGTAAAATGGTCCGATTGTGTTTTATGATCCTTGAAACTACAGGGGACTGAATGATTTTCACACGAGGTCGTACTGATAACCGCAACAGGTCTTCAAGGTGAGGAGCCTCTAGTCGATAGAAGAAAGTAGGTAAGGGAATTCGGCAAAATAGATCCGTAACTTTGGGAAAAGGATTGGCTCTAAGGATCGGTCCGTCGGGTTCGATGAAAGCGGGTTACTTATTTAGATGGATTGTGTTGATTTGTTGGCGGGCTTGGCAACAGGTCTGCTGATGAGTTGATATAGTCTGTTTAAGGGTGGCAGCGCGTGTCGTAAGTGTGCTTGATTGTGTGTCTATATTGAAGAGGAGACTTTTTGATTGGATGCAAAATTGGGTGCATTTTCTCGAATCGCTTTTTAATCGAAGCGAGTTAGTTTCGGATTGTAGATCTCGATCTGCAGACGAGATTAATGGAGTATAAACGATTAACTTAGAACTGGAACGGACAAGGGGAATCCGACTGTTTAATTAAAACAAAGCAATGTGAAGGCTGGAAAACGGTGTTGACACATTGTGATTTCTGCTCAGTGCTCTGAATGTCAAAGTGAAGAAATTCAATCAAGCGCGGGTAAACAGCGGGAGTAACTATGACTCTCTTAAGGTAGCCAAATGCCTCGTCCTCTAATTAGGGACGCGCATGAATGGATTAACGAGATTCCCACTGTCCCTATCTACCATCTAGCGAACCCACAGCCAAGGGAACGGGCTTGGAAGAATCAGCGGGGAAAGAAGACCCTGTTGAGCTTGACTCTAGTCAGAATCTGTGAAATGATTTAGAGGGTATAGGATAGGTGGGAGAGGGCAACCTCGACAGTGTAATACCACTACTTTTATTATCATTTTACTTATTTGATTGTTGAGGAGCATTATATGGTGTACTGGTGTGATATGTTTGTAGTCCTCGGATTATACGCAGATTGCATTTCAGGCCATATTATGATTCTGGAACTAAACGTTAAAGGAGTTGGTTTAATTTATGATGATGGGGTCTAGTTGGGGCGACTTGACTAGGTTCTACATTGTATGGCGACTCTGGGGGATAGTAGTCTTCGGGCTATGTGTACCTACGTGATCTCATTCAAAGACATTTTCTGATGGGGAGTTCGGCTGGGGCGGCACATCTGTTAAACAACAACGCAGGTGTCCTAAGATGAGCTCAGTGAGAACAGAAATCTCACGTAGAACAGAAGGGTAAAAGCTCATTTGATTTTGCTTTTCAGTATGAAGACAAACCGTGAAAGCGTGGCCTAACGATCCTTTGAGTTTTACAAGTGTTAAGCCAGAGGTGTCAGAAAAGTTACCACAGGGATGAATATATAAATATGTAGGATATGTGAATAGATAGATAGTCCCAGTTAAATATATGTAATATTTAGCTAGTCACTTATGGAAGTAAGTGGCAACACACCTGGTTATTGAAATATATACAGAGATGTATATAATCAATAAATCATTTTATAAAGAAATGATTTTGACGGTCGGTAAGGTGTGCACCAAAATGACCATGTATGTATGTGTTTTGGTGTATGGTACGACCTATCCCAATTATAAAATAATTATTAAATCATACTTGTGTATGATTGATAATAGTATTATTGAAGTTGGTAAATATGAGAACTGGCTTGTGGCAGCCAAGCGTTCATAGCGACGTTGCTTTTTGATCCTTCGATGTCGGCTCTTCCTATCATTGCGAAGCAGAATTCGCCAAGTGTTGGATTGTTCACCCACTAACAGGGAACGTGAGCTGGGTTTAGACCGTCGCGAGACAGGTTAGTTTTACCCTACTGATGAATTATTGTCGTGATGGTAATTCAAGTTAGTACGAGAGGAACCCTTGAATCGCATAATTGGTATTTGTGGTTGGTTGATAGGCCAGTGCCACGAAGCTACCATGCGTGGGATTATGACTGAACGCCTCTAAGTCAGAATCCTTGCCAGATTAATGCGAGAATGGTGTCTGGTAAATGACCAGATTTGTATGGATTTGTTATTGATATGGATAATAGTGTGTTTGATGTGTGGATCCGCGGCATGCAAGGCAGAGTGCTCGTGCGGGCAACCGTGGGGCATTTATGTGTGTGTGTTTCTTGGAGCTGCATGTTTTGCACTTATTGTAGTTGAAATGTAGATCAGCGATAAGGCCAGCCGTCAACATCAGGCAAGTATGGAATGTGTGTGACAGCGCATCTGTGCATGTTTGATGTGGTTGGTAGACATAATTGCTTGAGAATCCATGCGACGGAGATCCTTTGTAGACGACTTAAAATGAAGTGGGGATTGTAAATGGCAGAGTAGCTCTACGTTACGATCCATTGAGATTTAGCCCACTTTCTATGATCGATATTAGGAAATGCAAAATATTTCTTTTGTTTAGTGGATGAATTGTACATTAAAGAAATATCAAGTGTTTAAGTATTTTGACAAAGTATTTTTGACAAAGTATATTTGACTAAGTCAATATTACTAAGTACAAAATGTATTAAGTATTTTGACTAAGTACAAAATGTATTAAGTCAATTGTACTAAGTACAAAATGTATTAAGTCAATTGTACTAAGTACAAAATGTATTAAGTCAATAGTGCTAAAGTCATATTGATATTCTCTATGTATAGTTCTCTTAAACAATTTGTTAATATATGGTACAATGGACATTAACATATTACTTTCTTGTGTTGTTCCTGAGTATAAACAAAGGAATGCATAAGGTAAAAGTGTTAAAGTCAATTTACCATTTGTTAACATATTGTGCAATAGGACATTAACAAAAGAAATACTTGTATGTGTATGCAGTGTTGACTTAATGAAATGTTAAGTCATTACTTGAGATGTTCTTGTGTAAGGACATTAAGAGTAAAACACTGTATGGATGTACAAGGGCAATTAATATAATGTCAATGTATTTATACACTGGGACATTAATATTAGTGCACTCCAATGTATTTATACACTGGGACACTAAGTAATTAATGTACTCCTATGTATTTGTACAAGGGCATATATTAGTAAATGCCTATGTATTTGTACACTGGGACATTAACTTCATGGTAATGCCTATGTACTTATACACTGGGACAGAAATACTAAAGTACTGTATGAATGTACAGGGACATGAAGTGAATCTTAATTCCTTAACATTCATACAGTGGAGCCAAACACTAAAGTACTGTATGAGTGTACAGTGGAATTACTTTATTAAGAAATTCCTTAACATTTATACAAGGGAGCCAAACACTGATGTATAGTGTAAGTGTATAGGGAAATTCCTTAAGATTTCCTTAACATTTATACAGTAAGGACAAAATCCTCCTTTTGCCCCTTCATGACCACACTGCTCCCCAACGCGGGGGAGTCAGAACTTCAAACTTGGTTTTGTCTGTGTAGAAAATATCGAGGAATAGAGTTTGGGTGGTTTTCTGCTGGTGTGTTGCTTTGCACGAGTTTGATTTAACTAGCACAGGGCGAACATTGAGAAAAGGGGTAAAAAAGGGGTAAAATGGCGCCTTGTGGCATTCACACCTCGCCATCCCGGAATTTCAGAAAAATAAAATTGCCCTTTTCCTTCATCCTAGCCCTGGACCAGTGCCTCTACAATTTTTTCGAGGTTCATCTTGTGCGTCCGCACTGTGCAATTGGGTGTTTGGGCCAAATCAAAAGTGAACCCACCCTACCTAGGCAAATGCACTGTACAAACCACCAAGAATTGGTCTTGTCATATACTTCTCTCGTTTTTCAGATTTTATTTTCCCTTTTTCTCCACAACCAGCCACCCCCCAGACCCCACTCCACACTTGTTCGAAAGCCCTCCCAAAACTCTATCATGCCCCTTTTCCCCCCTCCCGTAGCCCTCACCCAGCCCGCGCAGCGCAGCTTCACAATTTTTCAAAAGCGCTTTTTTGCCTCTTTTTTCACCGTATTCGCCCCACATCTCCCCACAGACATCGCACAAACACCCCGTTTGTTGCTGGCGGTAGCCCTGGGTGGCATTGAACTTTTGGAGAAATAAATCCTTATCGAACAAGCAATCCGTCCACACGGGCCCTCGCAAGTTGGAAATTCAAAATGATCGATTTTTTGGAACGAGCCCCACGACCCACGCAGACCCCAAAACCACCCAAACCATATTGGCACCCCTTAAAACATCTCTATTTGCCATTTTTCACACTTTTTGAAATCTGATTTTCGCCGAAATCCACTTTTTGCATCTCATACTTGGACTTTTTCACATACTGTGCCTACACTGCCTTTGCTCAAACTCGATTTTTCGACTTATTCCAAAGTGTTTTCGATTTTTCCAAAAACACAAACAGGTACCCCACATCACCAAACTACCCCTGTTTAAATTTGGGACTCCAACTCCCTCTCGTTGTGGAGTACTGGGCCCACCAACTTTGGTACTTTGGCCTTCTTCAACACTGCACACCCTGTATCTCCATATATACCCGAGATTTTCAAAACTTTTTTCTCAATTGTGCTCATATCCCATCGCAATCACCTCGTTTTGCGTGATTTCCATGGGGTTGTGATGGGCGCGGGATGGGGATGCACACTGTGAAAATGGGGATTTTCGAAAAGTCGGGTTTTGGCTTAAAGAACACGCCACCCCGGATTCAATATTTCCGATTTTGCAAAATCTTTTATTTTCTCAAAATATCCTCAGAACACGTCGTGATGACGGTGAAAGTTAACTAGACATGTGCGCGTGGGCGCGTGGGGGTGAACGAAAAACGCGAAAAAAGGCGATTTTCGCAACTTGGCACGCCCACCCACGACGACCCAGAGGAGGCTGGAACGGACGGTTTTGGCAGGATACGCGAGGGATGGGTCGAATTATGGTGGGGTTGGGGGTGGTCTCGTGGGTACTCGTGGCGGGAGAGCGAAAAACACGATTTTTCGGATTTTTGGAACACCCAAAAACGCCTTGTACGGCCCACAGCGCCGGATCGAGGAAATTTTCAGAAAATATTTTTCATTTTCGACGAATCGGAGTCGATTTGACTGGAAATGATGGATTTGGGTGAGTTGGGATGGTGCGCGCGCGGCAGGGTCGATCTTGAAAAAAGTTTTTGTCAAAAAGTGAAAAAAAGTGAAGTATATGACAAGAGCATTTCTTGGTTAATACGAAAGTGCATTCGCCTAGATAGGGTGAGTTCAGGGACCTCGGGTATATACTATAGAGGG
>JARBJD010000296.1:0-92556 GCA_033064195.1 Blattamonas nauphoetae
TCCATCTCAATGACAAAGGCTCACTCATCGTCGAAGAATGTTCGTTCCAGACGTGTCAGACCGGTTCTTCCACTGGTGGTGCCATTTTATTCCAACCATTGCAAAAGCCTCATTCATCGCGAAGTCGTCGTTGTTTGTTGAGTGCTCGAGTGAATATGCTTCTGGGTCGATCTTCTTCTTGTCACCATCGTCAACCATTGTCAACTGTGTATTTGTCAACTCCACATCATCAGCGTATGGAGGATGTATCTGTGCGAGCTATTGGGACGCTGTCTCAACATCCTCCTCGATCACAAATTGCCTCTTCGAGGAGTGCAGCACAACAGGTACAGACCCAAATCACCCGTACAGTGGCGGTGCTCTGTACTTCTTCGACGCAAGTTCCATCCAGCTCAATTTTCTCAATTTTCGAGGAAACACAGCAACACTCTATCCTGGCAACGACATCATGTTCTTTGGGGTGACTCCTTTGATCACATCGAGAACGATTGTTGGATGTACGTCAACATCTGACTCTCCTCGACTGCGAGTATATCAAGAAGCAGAAGGAACAGATGATCATCTCCCAACTCCAACAACAACTCCCTCAATTGTTTTGTGTGAGGCAACAACAAGTGATACAGACACTGCCGAATTCACTCTGAAGATGAGCCAACCAATGACTGGAACAGTTCTGGTGCTGATTGACAATTCTGGTGGGACTCGAACACCAACAAGCGACCAGGCACCGAACATTGGACGAGTCATCTCTTTCTCATTCAACAATTCCGACGAAAGTTCGTGTCGTGTCTCACTTGGCGAGAGTGGACTTGCTCAAACACCCCTCTCTGCTTATTCCGTCGTCACATCGTCGTTTGTTGGAAGTGTCGTTCTCTCAACAAGTTGTGTTCTAGACAAACAAGGGAGGAATGCGTTGATCACGATATCTGGATCTGGAATCCCGTCTGGCATCCTCTCTGTGACTCTCTCCGACAGCACTATCCTCGCCTTTGAGTTTCGACGATTCCAAACCACATCCGAAGTGCTGACTGTCCCTCTGATTGAGAATCCACCGAAGTTGAGATCTGGAGAGGCATACTCAATCGTCAGTGCTCAATCACAAACCCTCCCTCACCAAATCATCATTGTGCCTTTCCTCATCGAAATCATCGTCCCAGATCAGCCTCGTCTGACAACACTCAACCAACCACAATATGACGAAGCACTGAAGACAGTCAGGATCAGCCTGGAAGGAGTGAATCTGGAAGGGACCTACAAAGTGACACTGTCAGTGAATGAAACAGAGACAGTGACGATTGATGTTGTGTTCAGTTCGTCTCAAGGACAACTTGGAGGAATCCTGTTCGACAACGAAACACCAACAAATATGAACATGTCATACAACACGCGATATGAAGTTGTGAGAATGACGATTGGAGACATGAACGTAAAACGTGACCCTCATCTTTCCTTTACAACGAGAGCTGAACCAAGACGTGTCAACTTGGTCTCGCTCATTCTGAACTGGATCCACACCTCCCTCCGCATCCAGCTGTCTGGAAACGACTTCATTGGGAAATATGCTGTGACACTCAATTCTGGCTTCTCGTTCATCGTCACTGCTGAGTCTGCCACATCAGCTGTTTCTGAAGAAATCGCATTTGGATGGTCGGACAGCCTCGCATTCGACACTCCCTTCACCATCCAATCAATCGTCTCGACGAACCCAGATTCGGTCGTCTTCTTGAATGGCTTGCTGACATTCACAACTCCTCCGAAACCAGATCCTCTGTCTCTGTTTGTGGATGATGGAAGTGGAGAGACGAGTCGGTTTTGTGGAGAATCAACTCGTCCATGCTTGTCTGTGGAAGTTGGTTGGGAGATTGTTGCTCAACTTGGAGTTCGTCGACCAACGATTGGGATTGTTGATTCAGCGACACTTGGATCACCGATTCGGATTTCGGATGGGATGGTTGCACTTCTTTCGAATTTTGGAAATGTTGAACCGACACTTCGAATTCCGTCATCTACTTGTGCTCAAGTGGAAAGTGGGATGATTGTTGTGTCGTCATCGACACTTGAGATTCGGGATATTGACATTGTGATTGACTCTCTCTCTCTCCTCCATTCGTTCTCCTTTCTGCAATGAACTCGACTTTGACACTGAAAGAAGGGTCATTCGTTGGACCACAATCAACACTTTCGTCAAACGATGAGTTGTTAGAAGAAATGTGCGATTGGACGAGTGGGATTGTTCAGCTGAACAACTGCGTCACTTCGATCTCAGACACGAAACTGAACCATTTTTCATTTGGAGCAATCAACATGAGGAACGGGTCACTGGAAGTTGTGACGAGTTCATTTCATGCCAACACGCCGAATCTGCCATCCTTCCCTTCGCTCCGTCGAAACATCCACTGCTCTGATGGGGGACACATCGAGATTGGGAGTCTGACTGGAGGGGATGGCGTTGGGGAGAAGATGGGATGGTTCTCTCGCTCTGACTGCACTCTGTCTGGAGATGGTGTGGAAATCAAAATAGCGTTTTTCGCCCCAACACTAAACACCAATGAATCTCAGACAACTTTCACAAAGAAAACAGGGACATTCGAAATTGAGATTGTTGGAACGATTTTGATTCCGTGTGGTCTGTTGTTGGAAGTGTTTGAGCTGACGAAGGACAAGAAAGAAGGAAGCCAGCTTCAGTTCGAGCTGAATCTGGACTCGACCCAATCATTCACTGAAAAGAACATCAAACTTGCGATCCCTCAAGCGAGTCTGAAGGAATTGAAATCTGAACTTGAATGGCGTGGCCGACTTGTGTTTGGAGATGGTCTAAAAACTGTGGAATCGATACTGATTCGGAAGGACCTTCTAGGGCGTATTTTGGACACGATTCTGAAGAGCATGAAATGGTGGCTTCCAATCGTTGTTTTTGTGACTTGTATTCTCGTTGTGGTGATTGTGATTCGTCATCGGCGTCGGAAGAACGAGAAACGATCAAGAGCAACCGCCCTGTCGTACTTTTCGATTTGTTCGAATGAGGATGAAATTGAGCGGCAGGTGTGTGTGGGAGTGGATGGGTTGAGAGAAGAGACGATTGTGGAAGGATTGCGCCTTTCGAGACCATCGTCGAGTTCGGAGATGCTGACACTGCACACCACGCTGTTCGACGTACTGCACAGCGATGGGTGTTTGGTGTCGAAGAGAGAGACGGAGGAGCTGATTGTGAATGGACTGGCTGTGCTGGAGGCGTCGGGGATGAACATGGACGTGCTCTCCATCGTCAATACGCGCGTGCTCGTCTTCAACAAGGAAATGGAACTGTTCCTCCAACTTTCAGACTTGAAGATGCTTTCGGGAGAGAGATTGCGATGGGGAGGACCTGAAGAAGGGCTGGCAGGGAGTGGTTCGGATTGTGAGTCGGACAGGCAGAAAGCGTTGGTGTTCCGTGTGGGGATGATGCTATGGGAGATTGAGACGGGGGAGGTTCCTTTCGGACAGCTGGATGCGCTGAATGCGCATCTGAACGTAATGATGGGAATGGTTCCCGACTTGGAGAGTGTGGGGAGTGTGTCGATGCGAAGACTGATTGCGGAGTGCTTGGAACGAGATCCGACTGCTCGTCCCACTCTTCCAATGATCGTGTCTGAGTTAAAGCGGATCAGAGAAGGGAGGAAGAAGAAGGAGGATGTAGATAGAGATAGAGAATGTGGGAGCTGATGGAGGAACAGCCTGTCATCCCAACTTGTGAATCCTCGTTTTCGTTCTCGTCTCTGTCTTCCTCGTATTCACCGTGTAAGCATGCTCTGTTCATTCAGAGCCGTTGAAGCTTTTCACTACCGTTTTTAGTGTTCTGTTCCTTCTCACTTTCGTTCGTTCTCAATTCTGTCTTTCTGAATTTCTGTTTGGCGACTGTTCGCTCTGTTTCTTCATTTCTGCTCTCCTTCCACTCCTCTCCCGCGCGTGATGGAGTTGTTGTGAGGCAACAAGATCGTTTCTTCATTTCTCCTTTCCTCTTTTCTTTCTCTTTCGCTGAAATTGTGTTTCCTGTTGTCATCTTCGTGACTCGCCTTTTCTCGTCGTTGCACACTCACAGGCTGTCTCTGTTCCTATTCGGGACTTCACTGGCCCGATGAGTGCTGTCTCGAACCATTCTTTGCCAATTTTTGACCAATCTCGATTATGTTTGCATTTGGGAAACCAGTCTTCTCTTTGTTTCATTTCACCACCATGTCGAATGACTTTTTTTATAAACCTCATCAGTGAAAGTGATGAGGAGAGCTCTCTGATTATTCTCATGTTTCATCGTTCTCCACTAGTTCTGTTATCCAAATAATGGTTTGATCCACTTTCCTCTAAACTCACCTACTGTGAAATGAGACTATTTCATCTACTCACTGCAACAATCACACTCACCGTAGCTTCGGGTGGGAAGGAAACAGACAGCAGATCCCTCCGCCTGTTCCTTGACGAGCATTTCCAACAATCAAACAGCAAGAATTGGAATGGCAATGATATGATTCATCTTCCAAATGGAATCTTCTCTTCGTGTGGATACCCAGTGATTTCAAGGACGTTGACTCTGGAAGGAATGAAGACCGAACTCCATCTCTCTGCTGAACGGAACGCTATCGAAACTGAAACACAAAATGGAATTGATTCGTCCAGTGCTGATGACCATTCACTACAGTCGATCTTCAGGATTCGGAATTCGACAGTTTCACTGACATCACTTTGCCTTCACAGCGAAGGACGCTCGTCTCTGATTGCGTCAGTTTCATCGTCATTTGTGACAGTATCGGAGAGTGATATTCGCTCAAACGGGATGAACAGTCCGTTTGTGATGCTGGCCGGGATGGTGGATGAGCAGTCAGGTGATATTGGAAGTTGTCTGGATGTGTGGAACTGTCGTCACATTTCGTCGTCGCTGTTGTCTCTTGTGCCTCTTGCGGAACTCTCTCGCAAGTCGGATCTGGCAGTGAATGGTGGAAAAGGATGGACTGAAATTGAAGAAAGTGGATTTGCTTCTTCAATTCGGATATCAGCTCGCTCTCTTTCGATTTGTGATTGTTGCCTGACATTTGGGACAGGCCCTCTGATTGGTTTTGGAAGATCGACGGACATGACAGAACTGGGTGGGGACGATGTGGTGTCGCGTTTGATGGTGTCATCGCAGCTGGTGAAAAGCCAGATCGTAAACACGACGAGCAAACCGTCACTTTGGAAACTGACCACACTGGAAGGGATGGAGTTGACTCAGGTTGTGTCTGGCAGCCGTGTTTGTTCTTGCACGAACCATCTTTATGGAGCAGCGTGTGTGGACATGAATGCGAATGTGATGGGAAGTCTTCTGAGTCTGAACACTTCGTTCTGGTCGTGCTTGAACCACCCTCCAACCCATCTCGGCCAACACTGCTCGGACAGGCAAGAACTCACCCAATCCGCCTTCTTCAAACTGTGTACCTTCAAATACTGTGTCTCTCCATCAATTTATGGCGGTGCGCTCTATCTCTGCCAAAAAGGCTCCCTTCTCGTCGAAGAATGCTCTTTCGACACGTGTCGTTGTCGATCGTATGGCGGGGCCATTTACTTCAACGCATCGACAGGGGCCACGTTCTTTGCATCGTCATCGTGGTTCGTTGGCTGCTCGAGTGTGGATTACGCAGGTGGATCAATCTACAGGCATCTGAGTAGTCCCATCAAAATAGGTAAAACTGGGATCAATTGATGTCAGTGCCTAAATTTGGACTGAGATCAAATTTCAACTCTTTTCCTTTGAGATTTTCTCATTATCACTTCATTAATCATGTTCAATTCACTTCTTGTTTTCACATAATGCTCTTCAATATTTCAGACAGCTCTTATTTCCCAAAAACACGCACGATCACAATCACCAACACTTCTTTTTTCGATGTATTCCCTTCATTGACTTTAGTCAGTGAGAAAAAACCATCAAAGAAGACATAATAACGCATTATCGACTTGTTTTAATAATTATTGTTGTAGAACAAACTGAAACAGCAGCACCCAAAGTTTGCATTTTCATGATCTATGAAGTGACCATTTTCCTTTTTACTTTTTTTTCCATTCAAATATCATATATAAGAAGACTTTTTTGAAATGAAAGAAACGAAATGGTATTGTAGGTATTTAGTGGGATCAGATCCGACTGGGATCACTGGGATCAAATCAGAAGCCTGTCAATCTATCTCATGACTGCTCCATCATCGACCTTGCTCAACTGTGCTTTTGTCGATTCAGAATCAAAGCACTTTGGAGGATGTATCTATTCGCGCGATTGGAATGCTGCCTCGACATCGTCCTCGATCACAAATTGTCTCTTCGAGAACTGCAGGACATCAATAAACTACGTATACATCAGTATCAGCGGAGGTGCACTTGTCTTCGCATATGCTGTCAGTGTTCAGCTCAATTTTGTCACTTTTCGAGGAAACAAAGCGGGTATCAATCCTGGCAACGACGTCATGTTTGCCTATTCGGACACATCTCTGATCATATCTGAGACGATTTTTGGATGCACGTCGACATCTGAGTCACCTCGACTGCGAGTGTATGAAGAAACAGAAGGCAAAGATGATCATCTCCCAATTCCAACAACAACTGCCACACTTCTTTCGTGTGTGGGAACATCTTTTGATTCAGACACTGCCGAATTCACTCTGAAGATGAGCGAGACGATCACAGGAACAGTTCTGGTGCTGATTGACAATTCCGAAGGGACAAGATCACCAACAAGCGAGCAGGCACCGAACATTGGACGAGTCCTCTCTTTTTCATTCGACAACACCGACGAAAGTTCGTGTCGTGTCTCACTTGGCGAGAGTGGACTTGCTCAAACACCCCTCTCTGCTTATTCTGTCGTCGAATCGTCGTTTGTTGGAAGTGTCATTCTCTCAGCAAGCAGTGTTCTTGACGAGAGCGGGAAGAATGCATTGATCACAGTCTCTGGTTCTGGAATCCCGTCTGGCATCCTATCTGTGTCTCTCTCCGACAACACCGTTCTCGACTTTGAATTTCGACCGAAACAGACAACCTCCGAAGTGTTGATTGTCCCTCTGACTGAGACATCACCGAAATTGAGTTTCGGAGAGACATACACAATCGTCAGTGCTGAATCGCAAACTCTGCCAACCAGCCCCGTCGCCATACCCTACTCCATCACATTCATCATCCCCAACCCGCCTCGTCTGACGACTCTCAATGAAGCAGAATATGACTCAGCGCTGAAGACAGTCAGGATCAGCCTGGAAGGAGTGAATCTTTCAGGAACTCACAAAGTGACACTGTCAGTGAATGGAACAGAAGAGACAGTGACGATTGATGTTGTGTTCAGTTCGTCTCAAGGACACCTTGGAGGAATCCTGTTCGACAGCGAAACACCAACGAAAGTAAACATATCATACAACACTCGATATGAGATCGTCGAGATGAAGAAAAATGATGTGGATGTCGATTGTGTGAAGGACCTTTCATTCGAGACGATTGCTGAACCAACTCGCTTCAACGATGTTTCGCTCAATCTCAACTCAATCCACACATCCCTCCGCATCCAGTTGTCTGGAAGTGGCTTCATTGGGCAATATTCAGTGACGCTCACTTCTGGTTTCTCGTTTGTTGTCATAGTGGTGTTAGAAACCCGCACGCGTTCAGAAACCCGCAACGGGGGTCCAAAAAACCGCAACCGAACGATCTTCATCATAATCTCACTCTTTCACCATTTGTTCACATTATCCTCTATTTTTCTCACATTTTCGAAAAAATCTATCGAAAACAGTCGTGAAGTGACGTAATTGAATCTGATCTTTTCGAGACTCTGCATTGTCATCAAATACTACTCTGTTCTGGCTTTCTTGTTGGGTACGTTGTTGTGAGCTTCAAAAAACATTGTCTCAGTGATCGGATTCATTTTCTTCTCTTCTATTCTTCATTTGAATGCACAATCATCGATGTCACTGTCCTTTTGTCTTCTTGACGTAAATCTCTGTACGATTCAAGATATTATCTCCTTCTTCGAATGTACTATCTATCGGATAATCACAGGTATGATTTCAAGAAAGAGACATACTTCATTGTTGACATTTTGTGATTCATCCATGAATCGCTGAATCTCACTCCCAATGGTCGGATGGATTTGAAAAACATTTGGATTTGAGAATTGACACTTGTTTTGTGGCTGAAAGACATGCAGTGAGTCATGGGCTTGGAAACATCAAATTGTGTTTGAATCATGGCCCATTTATGTGAAAGTCACTTTTCACGAACGTGTTTTTCTTTTTCACTTCTTCCTAAAAACTTCTTCATTACTTCTGTAGAGGACATTAGAAAAACAGAATAATTCATGAATGAAGTGGCGGTTTTATCACGCTGGTTGCGGGTTTATGAACCAGAGCGGGTTTCTAACACCACTATCACTACTGAGTCTGCCACTATAGCTGTGTCAGAAGAAATCGCACTTGGATGGTCAGACAACCTCGCATTCGTCACTCCCTTCACCATCCAATCAATCGTCTCCATGAACCCAGATTCGGTCGTCCTCTTGAATGGCACACTGTCATTCACAACTCCAAAGAAACCAGATCCTCTGCCTCTGTTTGTGGATGGTCGAACAGGAGAGGCAAGTCGGTTCTGTGGAGAATCAACTCGTCCTTGCTTGTCTGTGGAAGTTGGTTGGGAGATTGTTGCTCAACTTGGAGTTCGTCGACCAACGATTGGGATTGTTGACTCAGCGACACTTGGATCACCGATTCGAGTTGAGAATGGGATGGTTGCCCTTCTGTCGAATTTTGGAAATGTTGACCCGTCACTTCGAATTCCTTCATCTGCTTGTGATCATGTGGAAAGTGGGATGATTGTTGTGTCGTCATCGATACTGGAGATTCGGGATGTTGATATTGTGATGAACTCTCTCTCTCCTTCGTTCGTTCTCCTATCTGCAATGAACTCGAACTTGACGCTGAAAGAAGGATCATTCGTTGGACCACAATCAACACCTTCTTCAAACGATGAGTTGTCCAACGAGATCTGTTCATGGACGAGTGGGATTGTTCAGCTGGACAACTGCACGACTTCGATCTCGGATATGAAACTGACCCATCTTTCATTTGGAGCAATCAACATGAGGAATGGATCTTTGGAAGTTGTGACAAGTTCATTTCATGCCAACTCACCGAATCTGCCATCCTACCCTTCGCTCCGTCGAAACATCCACTGCTCGGATGGGGGACACATCGAAATTGGGAGTCTGACTGGAGGGGATGGCGTTGGGGACAAGATGGGATGGTTCTCTCGCTCTGACTGCACTCTGTCTGGAGATGGCGTGAACATCGAAACAGCGTTTTTTGCTCCAACACTCAACACCGATGCTTCCCAGACGACATTCACGAAGAAAACAGGGACATTCGAAATTGAGATTGTTGGAACAGTTTTGATTCCGTGTGGTCTGTTGTTGGAAGTGTTTGAGCTGACGAAGGACAAGAAAGAAGGAAGCCAGCTTCAGTTCGAGCTGAATCTGGACTCGACCCAATCATTCACTGAGAAGAACATCAGACTTGCGATCTCCCAAGTGAGCCTGAAGGAATTGAAAGGTGAACTTGAATGGCGTGGCCGACTTGTGTTTGGAGAATCATCGAAAACAGTTGAGACGATTCTGATTCAGAAGAACGTTTATGAGCGTCTTGTGGACTCGATTCTGATGTGCCTGATATGGATTCTTCCTGTTATGATTCTTGTTTTGTGTGTTCTGTTTGTAGTGATTGTGGTTGTTTACTACAGACGTCGAAAGAAGCAGGAACTGGCCAGAGCAAGAACATCATTGACCAACTTTTCGATATGTTCGAATGAGGATCAGATTGAGCGGCAGATGTGTGTGGGAGTGGATGGGTTGAGAGAAGAGACGATTGTGGAAGGATTGCGCCTGTCGAGACCATCGACGAGTTCGGAAATGCTGACACTGCACACCACGCTGTTCGACGTACTGCACAGCGATGGGTGTTTGGTGTCGAAGAGGGAGACAGAGGAGTTGATTGTGAGTGGACTGGCTGTGCTAGAGGCGTCGGGGATGAACATGGACGTGCTCTCCATCGTCAATACGCGCATCCTCGTCTTCAACGAGGAGATGGAACTGTTCCTCCAACTTTCAGACTTGAAGATGCTTGAGGGAGAGGGATTGCGATGGGGAGGACCTGAAGAAGGGCTGGCTGGGAGTGGATCGGATTGTGAGTCGGACAGGCAGAAAGCGTTGGTGTTCCGTGTGGGGATGATGCTGTGGGAGATTGAGACGGGGGAGGTTCCTTTCGGACAGCTGGATGCGCTGAATGCGCATCTGAACGTGATGATGGGAATGGTTCCCGACTTGGAGAGTGTGGGGAGTGTGTCGATGCGAAGACTGATTGCGGAGTGCTTGGAACGAGATCCGACTGCTCGTCCCACTCTTCCAATGATCGTGTCTGAGTTGAAGGGGATGACAGAAGGAAGGAAGAAGGAGGAGGATGGAGATGAAAATGGAGAATGTGGGAGCTGATAGAGAACAGCCTGTCGTCCCAACTTGTGAATCCTCGTTTTCGTTCTCGTCTCTGTCTTCCTCGTATTCACTGTGTAAGCCTGCTCTGTTCATTCAGAGCTGTCGAAGCTCTTCACTATCGTTTTTCACTTTCTGTTCTTTCTCCCTTTCGTTCGTTCTCAATTCTGTCTTTCTGGATTTCCATTTGGCGTACTGTTCGCTCTGTTTCTTCATTTCTGCTCTCCTTCCACTCCTCTCTCGCGCGCGTGATGGAGTCGTTGTGAGGCAACAAGATCGTTTCTTCATTTCTCCTTTCCTTCCTTTCTTTCTCTTTCGCTGAACTTGTGTTTCCTGTTGTCATCTTCGTGACTCACCTTTTCTCGTCGATGCACGCACTCACGTGCTGTTTGAGTTCCTATTCGGGACTTGACTGGCCTGATGAGTGCTGTCTCGAACCATTCTTTGCCAATTTTTGACCAATCTCGTTTATGTTCGCATTTGGGGAATCAGACTTCTCTTTATTTCATTTCGCCATCATGTCGAATGACTTTTTTCTAAATCTCACCAGTGTATGTGCCGAAGCACACGATCTGGAACGTCATCTCCACCACACACAGGGGTTTTGGACACTGAAGAAATGGAGGGTTTCACGCTGTTAGTGGAGTCGGAGAAAGTTCCCTTTTCGCCACTCTGATGTTTAGGGTGATTCTTCATTGAAAATAGGAAAAAATACCCAAGGAGAATGCGGAGAAATGTGGTTCATTCGACGACTGATCTTGATTAGAGACTATCCGCATTCAATGCCAGCTCGATTCTGAACCATCTCGCATCATTTCGAAATAATTGATTGGTGTCAGCATTGATCCCAACCACTCGCAGTTCGAAAGCATCGTCCCATCCTTCTTCTCTCAGACGCACTTCTCGTCTCTTCTGCCGCTCTCGGTTGTCTCGATTCCATTCCCATGTCCTGCCCAGCATGCTCTGGAAGACAATCTTTAAATTTGCTTCGTTCTCCATCTCAACCATCGCGTGCATCTCCCATGTCACAAGTTCTGACACAAAGTCGGCGTTGTGTTCGTCCGATCGAAGTTCCAAGTTTTTGACGTGACGGTGTATCAGACAGTGGCAATTCTCGAGTTCAGCGGTGTTTTCTTCGTCCAGAATGAGTTTATCGGAATTGTGAAAGATGAATGTGATGAATTGTTTGGCTGGTTCGAACACAGAGACAAGAATGATAGGATATTGTTCAAAGCGTGCTGCCTCATCGTTTCCAGTCGGAAACAACATGAATTTGATGAAATAGGTGAGTTCAAGAAGAATTTTGGACTCGGAGAGAGGAAGAGAAACAAAATCGACTGCTTCAAACATCCTCCCAACAAGATTCTCTTTCATGAACTTCTCCCTCATCTGTGGAAACACAGCAACGATGTTTGTGATGGCAGTGACTGTGTTCTCTCTGACGTCTTTGTTGGTGAGTTTGAGAGAGTTCAGAATGAGGTCAGGGAAGGATGGATCGTCGAGGATGATGGATTGAAATGATGTTTTATGAGGTTCTGTGATTCGGTTCGTTAAACGGACGATGAAACACCATCCATTGATCAGAAATGCTTCAGGTCCTGCCCGAACTTTTTTCAGAGAATCGATCATTTGTGTATCAACTTCAGGAACCAATGAAGTGGTTGGAGAAGAGTCGGATGGAAGAGGAGCGATTAGAGTGTCGATGGTTGAAATGTTCGTGAGAATTGTTGTGAGAGCTTCTTTCACAAAGAGAGTCAATTCTCGGATGATCTCCGAATCAACCTGAAATGACGAGAAATATCGAGAAGGGTCTCTACCCACTTCGATTTGTGGAGTGGCATGCAAAAGAAAAAGTGGGATTCTGAATGAATGTGAACAGAAGTTAAAGGTATATTCGATGTCGAATTGATCGTCAGTAGCGAGCTGTGTGAATCTTTTGAGGCGTGAAGGTAGACATAGGTATTTTGTCTGAACATTTGTGAAAACGATTCGGAGTTTCTTTGTCAGAGCAGACAGGAATGAGAGACCAGAATATTGTTGGAGTGGGGAAGAGGATGGGAAGATGGGTGAGGGGAGATGTGTGATGACGGTTGGATCTCGTCTGACGATTGAGAAAAGAGCCTCAAGATTAACATTTGCGATTCCGAGATGAGGGAAGAGAGAAATCCGAGCCATGGTGGAGACAACAGCAGGTGGAGGTGATAAACTCCCGAAGTGGTTGAATGTGGAAAGGATGAAGTCTTTGTGTTGGAGAAAAAGTGAGTTGACGATTTCAGGTTCGAAGAAAAGTGATTCCAGGCAAGAACAACACTGAAAACAAATGAAGAAGAAGAAATAAATGGACACACTGATTTGAAGGCTGGGCAGTACCACCAATCTCCAAATGGCGTGACGAGGAAAGTAGGGATTTCAGAAGAAAGCGAGGAGCGAACGAACGAGGGCGATTTCGAATCTGAAAGAAAGCAAGAAAGCAAGAAAGAAATAAATGAAGACATCCATCATCACAACCAAGAAAACCACAAACACAGAATCTCAAGCAGTTTCATCAGTTCAGCCTGGAAGCGAGAATGAACAAAAGAGAAAAGGAGAGACCATAAGTCCAGATGAGTGTGTTCCACAACACAACTGAGACAGATATCGACACCAATCATCGAAACTGTCATCTGACCCACTTTCTGAGACACCTTCTGAAACACATCCAAAATAGTCAACAAAATGATGAAGAAAGCAGGAATACACACCCGACGCCACTTTCTGCAATTCTTGGAGTGTCTCAACAATAATACTTTCATCACCACATTGCAATATTTCGAGAAGTGATGAGATGTTGGACTGAAAACGAGAGAAATGAAAAACGAAAACGAAAAACCTGATTCCAACTGGGTGTACTGTTCACCACACTCGGCGAGGGATCCCCATTCACAACAGTCTCCTTTGAAGACATCGAATATCTATCTGATTTGTTTGTTTCGAGTGTCGTGAAGCAGAATCAACGAAGTATGGGTTCGATCAGTATTAGCATCAACTCCTTCATTAAAACTCCCAAAACCACGTGTATCAGTGTGGACCAACAATCTCTCTCAAAGGCGAGATATTTCAACCAGTCAATCTCTCACCTCATCTGTCAGTGTAATAATCTTCAAAACATCAAAAAAGGATCAAACAGTGTCGGAAGTGATCTCTCTCCCTCGACCCCCAAACCCAAATCCTCGCCATCTTCTTCTCTCCTTCCGCTCAGAGTCTCACTCGCTGAATACAAATCCCTCTGTCGCCCGCCTCTCTCTCCTCCTTCCCTTCCACACCCCCCCTTCTCCTCCACCCCTCCCGAATACGACGAGCTCACGTCACTCGCACTCTGCGACTCCGATCCTTCATCCACCAACACTTCCCTCTTCCCTCCTTCCACACCACTCGATCCCTTCGCCACCCCACCCTCCTTCCACACCGCTCGCACCAGTTTCTGAAGCGAGTTCCCTCGTTCTGTCATCGATGTCGCCGAATGACTCCCAACTCCAACTGACGTGCACAGTTGGAAATACGAGATCTGTCGAGCGGCCAGTGCAAGATCCTCTGTCCTCACCTCCCCATTCCCCTCCCTCCCCAAGAAAGCGTCCACAATCGCAATGAAATGCGAAATCCGAGAATCTGCGTTCATCGCAAGTGTGTACGAACGGTATTTCTGCACTTCCAGCTGATCTTCTGGCGACATCCGTGTCAATGCAAGGAGCATGCGAGGGAACAAATCGGTTGCTGTGGCGTCGTCCCAATTTCGAGAGTCCCTCACGTCCAGCCGATCTCCAAGTTCGGATGACACTTCGATCACTCGTCGCAACACTCGCTCTTTCGACAGCAGACGAGGTGCTGTGTGAACCATTCCTGGTGTGATATTCACGTTCTCGTTGGAGGAGAGTGTGACGATGAATGGAATGAGAAAGTCTCAGAGGTGAAACTGCCTCACGAAGCATCGACGCACGAAGTGGAAGTGGAAGTGGAAGTGGAAGTGGAAGGTCGGGAAGAATGGTCGGCCAAAGGTGACATCCGATTTGAAAATGTGAAGGACAAAGACTGTCCTGGTCTTCCGTTTGTGCTGAAGGGGGTGCACTTCGACATCACGGGAGTGGAGACGATTGGTGTGTGTTGGCGATGAGCATCGTGGAAGTCGTCGCTTCAGATTGTTCCGTTCCGACTTGTTCTGCTCGATTCGAATCAGGTGCCAAAGATGATTCACATGAAGACAGGATTCCCAGTTGATGCTGACCCGACCGAATTGCCGAACAACCAGCGGGTTCTGATTGATGGAGTGGACAGCTCGAAAGTGGACATCCACCGTGTTCCAAGCTCAGAGGCCATCATCCCGCAAGACCTGAAGACGTGTCAGGAACGATCCGATACAATCTGGACTTGGGAGGGAAGGCATCGGATGACCGGATCTGGGAAGTGTTGGAGATGATTGAGAGTGATGCGAGGAGAGTTCGATCAGATGAGGTGCAGCACAACACAAGTGGCAGAGCGAATGACATGGGTTCGACAGATGACCAACCTTCGTCAGAACTCGTCGACATTCAGTGCTTGCAGGGCTCGCATGACCTCTATGATAAGTTTCCTTTCTAGATCTGTATCCGCATCCATCTTCACCACTCGCAGTTCGAACGCATCGTCCCAACCTTCTTTTCTCAACACCACTTCTCGTCTCTTCAGTCGCTCGGGTTTGTCTCGCTTCCATTCATACGTTCTGTTCAACATGCTACTGAAGATGATACTTTTAAGATCCTCTTCGTTCTCCATCTCGACCATCTGTTGGATTTCCCATTTCACAAGTTCTGACACAATGTCGGCGTCGTGCTCGTCGGATCGAAGTTCCATGTTGTTGATGTGATGGCGCATCCAACAGAGTTGATTCTCGAGCAGAGTTTTGTCATTTTCATTCAGAATGAGTTTCCCCGAATTGTGGAAGATGAACGTGATGAATTCTTTGACGGGCTCGAACACAGAAACACGAATGAGAGGATACCGTTCGAATTGTACGTCATCATCTTCATCATCATCATCGTCTCCAATCGGTTCAAACATGTTGGCAATGAATGTGGTGAGACAGAGGAGAGTTCTGGACTCCGAGAGAGGAAGAGAAACAAAAACGACTGTTTCAAACATCCGACCAACAAGATTCGCTGTCAAGAATGTTGTCATCATCCACGGATAGTGAAAAGAGATGTGACGAGTGTCATGATGGTAAGTCTTCTGATGTCTTTGTTAGTGAGTTTGAGAGAGTTGAGAATGAGGTCGGGGAAGGATGGGTCGTCGAGGATGATTGCTTGGAAGGATGATTTGTGGGGATCTGTGATTTTGTATGTCAAATTGATGAAGAAGTTCAATCCATCTTTCACGAAGTCTTCACACTTATCTCGAAGGTGATCGAGAGAATCAGTTATGTGTGTGTCAACTCCACAAACCAATGGAGTGGTTGGAGAAGAGTCGGAGGGAAGAGAAGCGATGAGATTGTCGATGTTCGAAATGTTCGTGAGAATTGTTGGGAGAGCTTCTTTCACAAACAGAATCAAGTCTCGGATGATCTCCGAATCAACCTGAAACGACGAGAAATGAAGAGAAGAAGCAAAACACACTTCGATTGGAGAGGTTGCTCTCAAAAGGAGAATTGGGAGTAAGAACGAATAACCACAGAAGGGAAGTGAACAGGAAACGAGAAAACGATCATTCTTCGTGAGTTGGAAGTATTTTGGGAGGTGTGAAGGATCCGTTGGGAGATTAGTTTGGAATTCGGAGAAAATAATTCGGAGTTTCTCTGTCAGAGCAGCCAGGAATGAAAGACCAGAATATTCTTGGTGTGGCGAAGGTGAGGGGAAGATGGGTGAGGGGAGATGTGTGAGAGCAGGAGGATCTCGTTGGATGAGATGATAAAGAGCTTGGAGAGAGACGAGGGCGATTTTGAGATGAAGAAAGAGAGAAATCAGAGCCAAAGTGGTAACAACTGCAGGTGGAGGTGATGATTTTCCAATTTTGTTGAATGTGGAATCGATGAAGTCTTTGTGATGGAGAAAAAGCGAGTCGACGATTTCAGGTTCGAAAAAGAGAGATTCTATGCAAGAACAACACTGAAAACAAATGAAGAAGATGAAAGAATGAAACACACTGATTCCAATGCAGCACATGAAGACCAATCTCCAAATTGCGTGAGCACGAAAGAAGCGATTTCAGAGGAAAGCGAAGAGCGAACGAACGAGGGCGATTTCGAATCTGAAAGAAAGCAAGAAATGAAGATATCCATCAGCAGAACCAAGAAAACCACAAACAAAGAATCTCAAGTAGTTTCATCAGTTCAGCCTGAAAGCGAGAATGAACAAAAGAGAAAAGGAGAGACCACAAGTCCAGATGAGTGTGTGACACAACACAATGGAGACAGAAATGGACACCTACCATCGAAAATGTCATCCGACCCACTTTCTGAAACACATCCCAAACATCTAGAACAGCATCAACAAATCGATGAAGAAAGCAGGAATACACACCAGATGTCACTTTTTGCAATGTTCGGAGTGTGTCAAATATAATATCTTCATCCTCACATTGCAATACTTCGAGAAGGGACGAGATGTTGGACTGATAACGAGAGAAATGAAACCCAACAATGACAAACCAGATTCCAACTGGGGGGATTGTTCAAAGCACACGCCGAAAGATCCCCATTCAGGGTAGAATGCTCTGAAGTCATCGAGGAGTCACCTGATCCGTTTGTTGCGGGATGAATCATGAATCAATTTATTATGGGTCACTTCAGAATCCTTCACACTTCCTTGCTTGTTCTCTCCCACTATTGTCTTGTTCGTGTTTCTGTATTCGAACAACTCAAGCAATTCGACTCTTTCACGTTCCAATATTCAGATAATCTCCATCTATAGATGAAAGGCCAAGATCGACTGGACAATGAGCTTTGTTTGATTCACCACTTTCATCAAACAACTTCCAATCGATTCCAAACATGATGAAGTGAGATAACATACAAATCTTTCCGGTCAGACCAGACGAGTGATTGAACTTCTGCGAGAATGTTCACATGTTCACTCAAACAGCCTAAAACACGAAAGCAATGACGGCGAAGAGGGCAGCGACAACAGCAGCAACACTCTTGGCACTTTGAGCGTATGTCATCGGTTGTTCCATAAAATGGAGGATGTCTGAGATTTCGAGAGAGGCTGTGACGGTGCTGTTGGCCTTGATTGGGCAGTCCTTGAACACGAAGGTGACATACACAGAGCGGTCGGAGTGCACCCAACTGAATTTCTCGCTTCTGTCAAGAATGTGCTCTTTTGTGCCTGTCTCTTTTGATGTTGCCTTCAACGTCAGTTTCTGGGTGTACCCTTCAGGGAGATCGGCTTCCTTGGGAAAGAGAGTGTTGATGAACAAGAGCTCGATTTGGTCAACCGCCCCATCTCCCACATCTCCGATTTGGTTCAGTGTTGAGTTTCCGATCATCACGCTGTTGTCTTCGGGAACGAAATCGCCGTAGTCGTGATAATACCCTTTGCAAGAGATGGTGTACTTCGTTCCAGCGAGATGCTTGTTGTCAGCCGCAACAGTCACAACATCAAGTTCAACTTTCTGTGTTTTGGTTCCGGAAGGAAAGGTGACATCGGGGCTGATGACAGTCTTTCCAGCTGTTAACGTGATGGGGATCTTGGTGTCTTTTTTGACATTGTATTTCAATTCACACTCGAGCGCGTACTTCGTCTGAGTGATGGGAATCAGTTGGACACCGAGTTTCTTGGGAGCAACGAAAAATTCAACAGAAGGAAGATCTTTAGTAGGGGTGTCCGAGTTGTGCTGATATGAATATAAGCTGTACATTGTGTCGAGTAGAAGCGACTCACCAATATCATTGATGATGTGAGTGTAGTTTAAATCGTCTCCAAGTGCAACTGCTTTTGGGATGGTGATGTCGACGAGAACTGGATTGTCCTCGTCAAGGATTGGTGTTTTGACGAACGTGATCACAATAGGCTTGCCGGCAACGATATCTGATTTCGAGAGGAATTTCATCCACAGTGTGGCAGTTCCAGCATCTGAATCAATGTCATTCATACCGAACACATCCGGTCCAATGCTATTGGATGTACGACTGCGGAAGCTTGAAGCAGAGAGAAGAGCAAAGAGGAAGAACATCTTTCTTGCTTTTCGATGGCCCACACTTGAATTGTCAGTTGTCCATCAAAATGAGTTGTGAAAACTAGGTCGCTGAATCACCATTTGGAGTGATGGAATTTGATCTCAGGTGTGAGCGGTTTTTTTAATTGGATCCTTGCGTATCAGAGTGTGAAGTCCATTCTGATACCCATGACAACTTGTAATGGGCTGATCACAAGAAAACGCAAGAAAGTCTTTCTTTCGATCACTGTGTTCAGAAAACCCTGTTCCATTGTCCGTTTACTGTGGTTCGTGAAGGAGAAGCAGCATTGGAGTCACGGGGAGACAGAATGGAAGATATTTCGAGAAGGGAGGATCTGACATGCGAACTGTGTGATATGTGGTCGACTCCAACGGATTTTCCGACTTGCGACTTTGGAGACATCGACGGATGCCACGGCGATGGTTTCAATCTCATCTCTCCATCTTCACTCGTCTTCATTTTGAGGATGAGCGGGAGGGACAGCCAGACACTCCACCAACTCTATTTGCGACATTGTCAGTTTTAACACAATCAGGAGAGGTGAGATGAGATGAAGGGATGAACGAGAGGAAGGCGAGGTGTGTTCGTTCAAACGAGGTGCAGTTTGATACAAGTGGAAGAGAAAATGACGTCCCTTCACCAGACGACCAACCTTCATCAGAGCTCGTCAGCATTGAATGCCAGCTCGATCCTGAAGAATGCTGCGAGATCTAACAGTTTCTCATCGGTGTCCCCCTCTATCCCCACCACTCGCAGTTCGAACACATCGTCCCAACCTTCGTCTCTCAAACGCTCTTCTCGTCTCTTCTGTCGCTCTGGTTTGTCTTGCTTCCATGTGAACGTTCTGTTCAGCATACTCTGGAAGACAATTCCAAAATTCATTTCGTTCTCCATCTCAACCATCGTCCGCATTTCCCATTTCACAAGTTCGGACACAACGGCGGCATCGAGTTCGTCGGAGCGAAGTTCCATGTTTTTGATGTGAAGGTGGATCCAACAGAGATCATTTTCGAGGTGAGGGGTGTCTTTTTCATCCAGAATGAGTTTTTCCGAATTGTGGAACATGAATGTGATGAATTGTTTGGCTGGTTCGAACACAGAAACACGAATGAGAGGAAGTTGTTTGATTCGCGTCGCGTCATCCTCTCCAATCGGAGTCAACATTGAGGTGATGAAAATGGAATGTCGGAAGAGAGTTTCGGACTCCGAGAGTGGAAGAGAAGCAAAATCGACTGTTTCAAACATCATCCCAACAAGATTTACAATCATGAACTGCAGTTTCATCAGTGGAAAACAGGCAACGATATTTGTCATGGCAGTGACTGTGTTCTCTCTGACGTCTTTGTTGGTGAGTTTGAGAGAGTTCAGAATGAGGTCAGGGAAGGATGGATCGTCGAGGATGATGGATTGAAATGATGTTTTATGAGGATCTGTGATTCGGTTCGTTAGACGGACGATGAAACACCATCCATTGTCTAGAAACAGATCACACTCATTTCGAAGGCGATTGAGAGAATCTTTTATTTGGGTATCATCACCAGAAACGGATGGAGTGGTTGGAGAAGAGTCGGAGGGAAGAGAAGCGATTAGAGTGTCGATGTTCGAAATGGTCGTGAGAATCGTTGAGAGAGCTTCTTTCACAAAGAGAATCAAGTCTCGAATAACTTTTGAATCAACCTGAAACAACGAGAAAGAAATACAACAATGAAATCATACTTCGATTGGAGGAGTGGATCGCAAAATAAGAATTGGGAGGAGAAACGAGTACGAACAGAAGGGAAGTGAATATGTGAAGACGTTTGGATCCGCTTTCGTAAGCTGGGTAAATTTTGGGAGTTGGGAAGGATCGGTTGGGAGATTAGTTTGGAATTCGGAGAAAACGATTCGGAGTTTCTTTGTCAGAGCGGCCAGGAACGAGAGACCAGAATATTGTTGGTGTGGGGAAGATGATGAGAAGACAGGTGAGGGAAGATGTGTGAGAGTAGATGGATCACTTGTCAGTACGGCGCAAAGAGTCAGGAGAGATGGAGAGGCAATTCTGATATGAGGGAAGAGAGAAATCCGAACCAAAGTGATGAAAACAACAGGTGGAGGCGAAAAGTTACAGATTTTGGTGAAAGTGGTAAGGATGAAATCTTCCTTTTGGAGAAAAAGAGAATCGACAATTTCAGGTTCGAAGCAGAGAGATTCCATGCAAGAACAACACTGAAAACAAATGAAGAAGAAGAACAAATGAAACACACTGATTCCAATGCAGGGCAAGTGGAGAAATCTCGGAAGTGAGTGATCACGAAAGAAGGGATTTCAGAGGAAAGCGAGGAGCGAACGAACGAGGGCGATTTCGAATCTGAAAGAAAGCAAGAAAGCAAGAAAGAAATAAATGAAGACATCCATCATCACAACCAAGAAAACCACAAACACAGAATCTCAAGCAGTTTCATCAGTTCAGCCTGGAAGCGAGAATGAACAAAAGAGAAAAGGAGAGACCATAAGTCCAGATGAGTGTGTTCCACAACACAATGGAGACAGAAACGGACACCAATCATCAAAATGGTCATCCGCCTCACTTTCTGAAAGACATCCAAAACATCCAAAACAATCATCAACAAATCAATGAAAAAACAGTATCACACACCAGATTCCACTTTCTGCAATGTTCGGAGTGTGTCCACAATAATATCTTCATTATCACATTTCAATTTTTCGAGAAGCGAGGAGATGGTTGACTGAGAACGAGAGAAATGATAAACGAAAACGACAAACCAGATTCCAACTAGGTGGACGATTCAAAGTACTCGGCGAGAGATCCGCATTCACAAGAGAGTGTTCTGAAATCATCAAGGAGTCACCTGATTCTTTTGTTGCAAGAGCCATTCAAAAAACAATTCAGTATGGGTTCTCACATGAACAACGTGTTTTGTTGTTGTTTATTGTCTCAAAACAAAGTTCATCAGAATGAAGAAAGAGTAAATGTATCTAAAATGTCTTCATCCATACGAATGATGTTCAATGAAGCAATTCGGTCGAAGACGACGGTTTTGTCAGCTCCGTTGAAGACATACAATGCAAAGGTGAGCTGGAGAGGATGAACAGGATCAACGACGAATGAGCCAGCGAAGAAAGAATGAATGTGGTCACACCACACTCAAGTTGAATAATGAAGAATGTGGGTTTGTCAGATGACGGAAGGAGGGAGGGTCAGAGAAGAACAGAGTTGAAAGCAGACATCAATCTGAACGCGAAAATGTGATCCATCATTTCCTGATCGGCGTCCACGCTGGTCCCCACCACTCGCAGTTCGAACGCATCGTCCCATCCTTCTTCTCGAGAAAGTATTTCTCGTCTCTTCTGCCGCTCGTGTTTGTCTCGATTCCATTCTTGTGTTCTGTTCAGCATTATCAGGAAGACATAATTGAAATTCTCTTCGTCCTCCATCTCGACCATCGTCCGCATTTCCCATTTCACAAGTTCGGACACAACGGCGGCATCGAGTTCGTCGGAGCGAAGTTCCATATTTGTGATGTGATACTGGATCAGACAGAGACGAGTTTCGAGTTGAGCTTTGTGTTCTTCCTTCAGAATGAGTTTGTCCGAATTGTGGAACATGAATGTGATGAATTGTTTGGCTGGTTCGAACACAGAAACACGAATGAGCGGATATTGTTGGAATTTTGCTTCGTCATCGTCTCCAATCGGTTCAAACATGTTGGTGATGAATTGGGCGAGATGGAAGAGAGAGTCTGACTCGGAGAGAGGAAGAGAAACAAAATCGACTGTTTTAAACATCCTCTCAACGAGATTGGCCGTCATGAACTGTTCACTCATCCATGGATAGTTCGCGATGATGTTTGTGATGGCCATGATGGTGTGGAGTTTGATGTCTTTGAGAGTGAGCTTGAGAGAGTTGAGAATGAGGTCAGGGAAGGATGGATCGTCGAGGATGATTGTTTGGAATGAAGATTTGTGAGGATCTGCGATGTTGAATGTTACATCGACGAAGAATCTCCATCCATCGTTGACATACTCTTTACAATCGTCGGAAAGGAGTGTGAGGGAATCAATCATTTGTTTGTCAACTCCACAAACCAATGGAGTGGTTGGAGAAGAGTCGGAGGGAAGTGAAGCGATGAGAGTGTCGATGGTTGAAATGTGAGTGAGAATCGTGGGGAGCGCTTCTTTCACAAAGAGAATCAATTCTTGGATGATCTCCGAATCAACCTGAAATGACGGAAAATGATGGAAAGGGTCAGAACACACTTCGATTCGTGGAGTGGCATGCAAAAGAAGAGTTGGAAGGAGGAACGAATAACCACAGAAGTCAAGTGAACGGGTGATGAAGAAAGGATCGTCGTTCGTGAGTTGGGTGTATTTTGAGATCTGTGTTGGATCGGTTGGAAGATTAGTTTGGAATTCGGAGAAAACGATTCGGAGTTTCTTTGTCAGAGCAGCCAGGAATGAGAGACCAGAGTATTGTTGATGTGCGGAAGATGATGGGAAGATGGGTGAGGGGAGGAGCGTGAAAGCAAGTGGATTTAGTTCCACGATTGAGAAAAGAGCGAATAGGGAGTTGAAGGCGATTCTGAGATGGGGAAAGAGAGAAATCCGAACCAAAGTGGTGAGAACAGAAGATGGAGGCAATGATTCTCCGATTTTCTTGAATGTGGAAATGATGAAGTCTTGGTGTTGGAGAAAAAGCGAGTCGACGATTTCAGGTTCGAAGAAGAGTGATTCCATGCAAGAACAACACTGAAAACAAATGAAGAAGAAGAAAGAATGAAACACACTGACTCCAATGCAGCACATGAAGACCAATCTTCAAATTGTGTGATCACGAAAGACGGGATTTCAGAGGAAAGCGACGAGCGAACGAACGAGAGCGCGTTCGAATCTGAAAGAAAGCAAGAAATGAAGACATCCATCATCACAACCAAGAACACCACAAACAAAGCATCTCAATCAGTTTCATCAGCTCAGCCTGAAATTAAAGCGAGAATGAACGAATGAGAAAAGGAGAGACCACAAGTCCAGATGAGTGTGTTCTACAACACAATGGAGACAGAAACGGACACCAATCATCAAAAGTGTCACCCGACTTACTTTCTGAAACTCATTCAAATCATCCAAAACCTCCGAAACAAATCGATGAAGAAAACAAGACGACACACCAGATGCCACTTTCTGCAACTGTCGGAGTGTGTCAGCAATACAATCTTCATCATCACATTTCAATCTTTTGAGAAGGGACGAGATGTTGGACTGAGAACGGGAGACATGAAACACGAAAACGACAAACTCGATTCCATCTGGCTGGGCAGCGTAAAACTCTCGGTGAGAGAACCCCATTCACAACAGACTGCTCTGAACCCATCGAGGAGTTGCTTGATCTGTTTGTTGTGAGTGTCCTCCAGAAACAATATATTATGGGTTCGTTTTATTCGAACTACGTTTGACAGATTTCGTCTCAATACCTCATTAAACATTCAGTCGACATGGATCCCACCGTTCGAACTGTATGTTGACTGTAAGTCGTCACTGTCGTACTTCAGAACGAACGACCAAACACTAGATGATGAATTATCTCGCTTCGATGTGTTGAGAAGTCAATAAATATCGAGTCATCTGCCTCAATTCGATGTATTTGAAGACTTCATCGAATAATTTCGCACGAAAGGTGAGAAAGAGACGATTTCCACTGAGATCCTCCCTTTCATCTGCGACTGCCTAATCAGCATTCCAGCTGCATTCTCACACTTCCCAGCTACACATCACGCAGAAACCAACGAATGACCACTGCCACCTCCCACATCTCTCCCACAAGTGTCAGTGTCGCATTTTGGAGAGACAATCTCGTATTGTCCCCTTCCGCTCCTTCAGACTCGACAATTCCAAAAACAGCACAAAATCTTCACATCCAAGAACACCCTTTTCACGAACGAGCAGCTGGCCTATCCACGCACGGTTTGTGTGCATCTTCTCGCCGCGTTGTTCTTCAACTGTTTCGGAGCCCGCAAGGAGCTGGTCGCTCTCTGGAAGAACGGGATCCGTTTGGACATGCCAGATACTCCGTTCGACACGATTCTGAAGCTTACAAGCCAGAAAACAGAACTGATTCGAACACCTCTAGTCACCACTCTTCCCGAACAGATAATCGCAAAAACAGAGCAAGGCGAAGCAGTTGACGGTCTTTCGAACGAATTAGCAGCCATACCAGCACCGTCTGCGGACCGGCCATCCTCACCACCTGCTCAACGACGGACCGTTGCGGACTCTCTTCAGAATCGTTTGGTGGCCAAAATGTTATGCATCCTCAACTTCCTCCTTCGCGTGAAGCAAGAATTACCACTTGGATATGCACACCTTTCAGAACAATCATTCTTTTCGACTTCGCCTTTGTTTTGATCCCATCCTTTTTTTAGCTCTCTTTCAGGGTGTCGCTGTCCACACTCCCTCCTTTGCTTCCCTCCGCATTCTCAATCACGCGTCGCTGTCTCCACACTGTTCCAGAATGGCAGAAATCAACAGCCAGATTGTGCCGCGTTGTGGTGGACTTAGACAGAGGAATCGAAGACTGGTTTGCTCATCTGTTTCATTGGCGTTGATTTTCAGTCTTTCTTTGAGGTCCAGCCTCCATCTGTCAAAGACCGAACGCTCGATTGATCCTTCCTTCCTTTGCTCTTCATCTTCTCCTCATTTCCTCCGTTCTCCCCTGTCCCGTTCTCTTCTCGTCCAGTCCTTCCTCTGACTTCAAAGTGGACTTCGCAAATGCCTATCTTGGCGGTGGAGCGCTCGGCTTCGTCTGTCTTCTCGCATTCTCATTCCACACTCGATCTGTCTTCTTTTCTGCAGGGCTGTGTGCAAGAAGAGATTATGTTTGCGATCGCTCCCGAATTGTTCTCAGCGATGCTCTTTACAGGTCTGTCCTCGTTCATCTTTCACCGCCCTCCTCTCCTGCCCCTTCCAACCAGCCAATGTCCTTCTTTGCCTCGCAGAGAAACTGAATGACCGGGAAGCTCTTCTGATCGAAGGGGCCGAGTTCTTCTCCAAGTATTCGGGATACGCACACACGTTTGCATTCGACGGACCAGCCAAACAGTCAGAAGTCGCCATGACAGCTTTTCTCCCCATTTTCCCTTTTTTTGATATTTCTGGCATATTCCCTTCTTTTCTCGTTGATTCTGTGGATTCTCGTTCATCTCTCAAGACCTCCCTCCGACATCCCCAAAAGCCGAATCGTTGTGATTGATGCGCTCTGCTTCTCTGGAATGATGTTGGGGAACCACCTTCACACTCAGTGGTCCAGTGTTCGGTCGACAGGGAGCTGAACAAGGCGTTTTCCGGGTTCTCGTTTGTCTCGTCTCCGCCGCCGTCCGCGTCGTCGTCTGAGCAGCCAGCCAAGCGCCCCTCGCTCTCGACTGGGCATTGGGGTTGCGGGGCGTTCAACGGGAACCGAGTTCTGAAGATTCTGATTGAGTGGCTGGCAGCGAGCGAGGGAGGAGTGGAAAAGACGCGATGGTGCGCACGAGAGACCGAGGAAACGATGTATGCCATGAAAGAGAGGAGAGAAAGAGCGGAAGGACGAGAGAAGAAGGAAGGGAGATGAAGAAGAGAAGAGTCAATCTTCCTTTTTTTCATTCACTCGTCTTCATTCCTCTTCTCCCTCTCTCTTGACGCAGACTCGTCGTCGACATCGTCTCAGTCATCACTCAATCCACCCCGTCCACCTCCCCCGCTGCTCCGCTCTCGATCACAGCCACCAACCCCGCCCTTCTCGCCGCCTTCGCGCAGTCTGTGCTGTTCTACCTCATTCTCTCCTCTCAGAACACAGACACCTCCACCCACCGCTCCTTCTGCCACTGTTGGTCCCGTTTATTCGTCCATCATTTCGTTTCTTGCTCCGTACATGTCGGAAGACGCTACTTTCGCTTCTGTTCCGAATTCAGACTCGCTCTCAACATTCATCCACTTCACATTTTTAATGTGAAGGTTACGTTGACGACTGTACCACATTTCATTGCTCCTGAAATATGTTTCCATGAATAGACTCTGATTTGAATCTGATGAATTAGCTTTGGAGAGAATTAATGAAATCATGGAGAAGGTTCCATAGATCTTGCCCATACTGCATTCCTCATGAATGACTCACGAAACAAACAAATCAGATGGATTTTCGATGACTCCAGCGCTATCTGTTGTGAATGGTGATCTCTCTCCGAGCGCATTGAACAGTACACCGAGTTGGAATCTGGTATATGTCCCAATAATTTTGAAAGAATCCATCCGTTTCACTGGTCTTTCTATCAAATTCTGTCTATTCTTGTTCCAGGAACAGATTAAAGTCCTCAATCTCCACGGATATCTTCTCTCAAAACTTCGTTTCTACACATCCTCTTTTCAAGCACTGACTCTCCAACCTTCATTGTGACCTCACTGCTCCACCTTTGATAAACTGCGTTCCACTCAGATCGATGTACATCAAGTCACATGTGTGAAGATCGGGTGTGCTCTTTTCACTTTCTTTGAAACTCGTAGCACCTGAAAGCGGATTCTCTTTTTCCATGACGGTTACTCTTGGAGATTAAGATAATGATGTCCCAATGTCTCTTCACCAGTGTCAAACAGACATATAAAACCTGTTTGTTCTCAATTATCTCTCATAATTTCAGATAGACAAAGGAAAGGAGTGTTCAGGACACGATCGATGATGATCTTGCCAGATGGGTGCAAACATGTGTCCAATTCAAGAAAAAATACTTGTACTCCTGGGTTCATGCAGAAATCTAATTTCAACTGATAATTCAAGTGCAATAGAGCATTTTCGAGACTATTGAGTATTTTGCCTCTATTTCTTCACAATACATCTTATCCGTACTCTCCATTGTAGAACCTTCTTTTTTCACATTGTCTCACCTCATGATCTTCTCTCATCTGTTTTTGAAACAATAAATGTGTTCAATTGGCGTTTCAAAAAAGTGTCGTTTCTCGTCACGATCGAAGCTCAATTTCGAAACAAACCCCTTTTCCATCATATTTGAGTGATTTTAAGAATTTGGAGAAAAATAAAAAAAGTGAAACCATCCATAGTGTTTTGGCTCTTTTCAAAATTATTGGGACATATCGTTTTCGTTCTTCATCTATCACGTTCTCAGTCCAACATCTCATTACTTCTCGAAATCCTGAAATGTGATGATGAAGACATTATTGTGAACACACTCCGAGAATTGCAGAAAGTGGCTTCTGGCGTGAATTCCTGTTTTTTTCATCGATTTGTTGATGATTGTTTTGGATATTTTGGATATGGTTCAGAAAGTGGGTCGAATGACAGTTTTGATGATTGGTGTCAATTTCTGTCTCCATTGTGTGGTGTCCTTCACTCATCTGGACTTGTGGTCTCGTTTCTCGTTTGTTCATTCTCGCTTTCAGGCTGAACTGATGAAACTGCTTGAGATTCTTTGTTTGTGATTTTATTGGTTGTGACGATGGATGTCTTCATTTCTTGCTTGCTTGCTTTCTTTCAGATTCGAAATCGCCCTCGTTCGTTCGCTCTTCACTTTCCTCTGAAATCCCTTCTTTCGTGATCACGCAATTTGGAGATTGGTCTTCATGTGCTGCATTGGAATCAGTGTGTTTCATTCTTTCTTCTTCTTCATTTGTTTTCAGTGTTGTTCCTGCATGGAATCGCTCTTTTTCGAACCTGAATTCGTCGACTCACTTTTTCTCCGACACAAGGACTTCATCCTGTCCGCATTCACCAATGTTGGAGAATCAACACCTCCATCTGCAGTTGTCACCACTTTGGCTCGGATTTCTCTCTTCCCTCATCTCAGAATCGCCGATCCTTCACTCATGACTCTTTGTGCTGTGCTGGCACGAGATCCATCTGCTTTCACACTTCTTCCGTCACCCATCTTTCCATTATCTTCCCCACACCAGCCATTTTCTGGTATCTCATTCTTGGTTGCTCTGACAAAGAAACTCCGAATCGCTTTCTCCGAAGTCCAAAATCTGATCCCAGCTGATCCTTCACACCTCCCAAAATATGTACAGATCATGAACGATGATCCTGACATCTTCTCACGTTTCCTTAACTTCTGTTATGATGCTTTCCTCCTTCCTCTTTTTCTTTTGGAAGCCACTCCACCTTTAGAAGTGTGTTTTGACTCTTTCCATCATTTTCCATCATTTTAGGTTGATTCAGAGATCATCCGAGAATTGATTCTCTTTGTGAAAGAAGCGCTCCCCACGATTCTCACAAACATTTCAACCATCGACACTCTCATCGCTTCTCTTCCCTCCGACTCTTCTGCGACCACCCCGTTGATTTCTTTAGTCGCCAAACAAATGACTGATGCACTCACAGAACTTCGAAATGGTTTTGAAGTGATTGTGGGTAATGGATGGGGTTTCTTCATCAATATGACATACAAAAACACAGATCCTCATAAATCATCCTTCCAAGCAATCATCCTCGACGACCCATCCTTCCCCGACCTCGTTCTCAACTCTCTCAAGCTCACTCTCAAAGGCATAAAGGAAAACATTCTAATTGCAGTGTCAAACATCATTTTGTACTTTCCATCGATGAAAACAAACTTCATGAAAGAAAATTTCGTAAGGAAGATGTTTGAAACCGTCGATTTTGTTTCTCTTCCTCTCTCGGAGTCAAGCACTCTTTTCCATCTCACCCGATTCATCACCTCAATGTTTACTCCGATTGGCAACGATGACCAAGCATGCTTCGAACAATTCCCGCTCATTCGTGTTTTTGTATTCGAGCCAGCCAAACAATTCATCAAATTCATCTTCCACAATTCGGACAAACTCGTTCTGGATGAACAAGAACGCACACATTTCGAGAAACAACTCTGCTGGATCCACATCCACATCAACAACATGGAAATTCGATCCGACGAACATGACGCCGACATTGTGTCTGAACGAATGAACTGGGAAACAAGAGCGATGAACGAAATGGAGAACAAAGTCCATTTTAAGAATCTCTTTCGCAGCATGCTGAGCAGAACAAGGGAATGGAGACAGAACAAACCAGATCGGCAGAAAAGACGAGAACTGCTTTTGCGAGAAGAAGGATGGGACGACGGCCTCGAATTACGAATGATAGGGATGGGGGTGGACACCGAGCAGGAAATGAAAGATTTTGCGAGTTTGTTCAGTGTCGAGCTGGCTTTCAATGTGGACAATCTCTGATGAAGGTCAGTTGTCTGTCGAACCCACGTTCCTCGCTCTTCCACTTTTGTCATTCTACACCTCGTCTGACAGAACACTCCCCTCTCACCTTTCCATTTTTGTTGTGCTGTACCTCGTCTTGATCGTGTAATTCATGTCATTTCTAGATTCATTCGAACTAACTGATCCATTGATAGTACCCGGATAAACCCGTTAAGTCGGATAAACCCGTTACCAACATACCCCACTTCACATTGATCCTTTTATTCTGACGACTGATATGTTGTGTGGAAAAGAAAGTAATCGGTAGAATTCTGAAATGATTGGTCTCTTGTTCAGTCGTTTGATCGAGGTCTATGGGTCATTTCAAATCGATGAATGACCAGCCACGACACCCTGCATGTGATGCTGAGTACAAAGAGGTTGCATCTCAATGTACCATCCCTTGGACGCCTGGGAAGACATTGGCTAAGTTCCGAGCACATTTCGACTTACATTTTTCTCATTCCATTTCACAATCATTCTTTCAACAGTACCTCCTATTTTAAAAATAATGAAGAGAGTAATGAACGGGAAGTGGAAGGATAATTTTAGTGAAGAGGGGGGACTGCTATGCTCCTGTGGAATGGTTAACGGGTTTATCCGCTCTAACGGGTTTGTCCGGGTACTATGAACTCAGAGGAGCGAACATAACAAAATAATCAGACAGGTCATGAAGTTGACGGACCTGACGGAAATCGACTTTTGACCACCTTTCAGCGAAAAGATACAGAGAACAGAAACAAAATGAGCGTAGAATGGAAATTAAACTCACAAGGGTGCGTAAATGCGAGTGAACACAACAGATCACCTGTCCTCAATGTCCAACTCTCTCAGCCACACCACTTCCACTGTTGTCTCTTCCCAACAGCACGTCGAGATCCCAAGACACAGCTCCATTGGGATGGAGGTGAAGAAGCCCGGCTGTTCCTCATCGTCCACAAACAGTCGAGCTTCCCTGCTCGTCATGTTCACTCGAATCGCTGCTGTCTGACCAACTTTGTCACACTTCCGGTTTGTCCCAACTGCGCGCACAATCCGTCCGCCCTTCCACATGCTCCCATCCGCCGGAATGAAGTCCCCTCCCGTTCCGCCGAAGAACCCACCGCAGAACAGCCTCGTTGCATTCTTCGGAAGAGGATGCAAGAGATACCCCAAGTCTGAGGGAGAGAGGACAGATAATGGATGAAGGAAGGAAGGAATGAGAGGGAGAAAGGAGAGAAACGAGAAGAGAGGAGATCAAGGAAGGGAGAAAGGAGAGATAAGAAGAGATGAACGACGAGTGGGAAGAACAAAAAACGATTGAGAAAGAATCACAACGAGCGAAGTGATTGAAACACAGACTGATGTTCACAAATGAATGTGTTTTCGCTCGCAGCTTCAGTTCCCACAATCCCGACGTGATTGGCATCGTCAGCGCTGTCCGCCAGTGTCCGCCCTGCTCCCTCACCGTTTTGCACAGCGCCAGAGTGTCCTGCGAGAGGACGTGGAAATCGCGATCGTAAGTTTGGAGAGAGGACGTGCCTGGAAAGAGTGGGAGGGGTTTGGGAGGCTGTTGGAGAGATGGTCGGACGATCTCAGTAGCTTGCTTCGTTGTTACTCCATTTCGCTTGTTCTTTTCTTCTTCAGACATCCTCTTCTCGCTTTTGAGCATTGTCGGGTCTTCTTCATGTTGGCTCTTGTCTTCATCTTCCTCGGCTTCTCTCCTTTCGGCATCGTCTCCAGCTGTCACTCCCCTCTCTTCAAAAACGAAAGCAGGGAGTGACTGATCATCATTCAGTCTTCTCAGCCACAACACTTCTACTGTCGGCTCGATCGCACATTCCATCGAAATGCCCAGACACACAACTTCAGGAATGTCGGTGAAGAATCCTGGCTGTTCCTCATCGTCCACAAACAATCTTGCTTCCCTGTTCGTCATGTTCACTCGAATCGCTGCTGTCTGCCCAACTCTGTCACACTTCTTGTTCGCCCCATCTGCAATGAACTCCTCTCCTCTCCTCCACATCTTCCCACTCCACAGAGCGAAGTCACCACAGTTCTTGTCTTCGAACAATCCGCAGTCGGCCAGCAGAGCGTCGGGAGGAAGAGGAAACTCGAGGAATCCAAGCGCTGGAAGCAGGAAATGGGAAGAAAGAGAGAAAGAGGAGAAACAAAAAGGAAAGAAACCAAACCGATATTGATAAATCGGTGTTGGATCAACCTGATCTTCAGTTCCCACTCTCCACTTCTGAGTGGGAGTGTAAAGGCTGTCCTCCAATTCCCTGTCTCCCCTTCAAACACTTTCGATAGCGATAGTGTGTTCACAGTGAGTGAGTGGAACTCCTTGTCGACAATGCGAAGAGCACTCGTCCCCTTCCAAACACGAACACTTGCCATCATCTCATCCATCTCCTTTTCGCGAGCTGACAGCGCATCTTCCAGTTTTGTGATGATGGTTTCGAATGATTCTTTCTCCAACACTCCGATCGACAGAGATTTGTTCAATTCTTCATTGCGATTCAGAATTTCTCGCATTTTCTCTTCGAAGTGTTCTTTCTGAGAGATGAGTTCCGCTTCGAGCTGCAGATTCTCGTTCTTCGCTTCCTCCATTTCACGAATCGCTTCCTCCAATCGTTTGGTGTGCTCATCTGACAGAACAAACGAGGTGTGATCGCCTTGTCCAAGTGACGGAGACACGACTCTTGGTGTTTGCGGTGGAGACTCGTCAATCCACAGACTCATCGACAGCTCATCATCAGTCTTTCGTTCTGTCGGATTCTGCCCCGAGTCGTCGAAGTGTCGTCGAATCCAGCTCAGAAGATCTTCGTGGTGCATCGTTTGTCGCTCAATCTGCAAGTTCAAGAGTGTTGATTGAGTCGTCTCGTTTGTCTGCGCAGGCGATCTGGTAGAACGAAGATCCGAGTCGTGTTCCTCCATTTCGAGATCGTCGATCTCCAACTCCTGCTCCACCGCATCTTCCTCCATCCGAGACAAGTCCTTCATCCACAGCACTTCCACCGACTCGTTGTCTTCGAGGAAGGCCGTCGAGACGGCCAAGCAGAGCGCAGACGGCAGGTTTGTCAACACGCCAGGCTGTTCCTCGCCATCCACAAACAGTCGAGCTTCTCTTGTTGACATGTTCACTCGAATCGCTGCTGTCTGTCCAATCTCTTCGCATGTCTTGTTTGGTGAGGAGTGGTCGAGTTTTTCATCCTGTTTCCACATCTCCCCGTTGCACAGATCAAAATCTCCTCCATCCAAATCTGCATCCAGTCCGCACTGTTTGTATGTGGCATCAGCAGAAAGAGGAAACGCGAGATATCCAAGCACTGACACAAAAGAGGGAAAGGAGAGTCCAAGATAGAAGTGAGAGAGAAGAACAAAAAGACAGACTGAGAGAATAAGAGTTGTCGGTGAGAAGTCTGATCTTCAGCTCCCACTCCCCTTGTCTGATCGGGAAAGTGAATGCCGTTCTCCATCCTTCCTCAATCTCCGATGTCTGCGTGAGTGTCGTCCCCGACAGCGAGTGTGAAGAGGCGTCCAACACTTTCAGAGCACTTGTTCCTGGATGGAGTGGGAGTTGAGAATGGCTGAAGTCTGTCATGTTGCTCTCTGCTTCAAAGCGTTGCACTTTCTCTGTCAGTTCTCGAACTTGATCTCTCAAGTTGGTTTCCATCTCTCTTCTATTCTCAAGTTCAGAAGCCATTCTCACCTCAAACTGTTCGATCATCGCTTCCATGTCCGCTTCGACCTTCACAGTCTCTGCTTGTGCCACTTCCAACATTTCGCGAGCTTTGTCCCGTTCAGCCCTTCGTTCAACAGAAGCCGTCTTGTCGTGGCTGATCTGCTTCAACCACAGCACTTCCACCGACTTCATATTTGCACAACCAAACGAGATTCCCAGGCAGACTGTTTGCGGGATGTCCGGAAAGAAGCCAGGCTGCTCCTCGTCGTCGATCAGCAGACGTGCTTCTCGTTTCTCCATGTCCACTCGAATTGCCGCTGTCTGTCCTGCCTTCTCGGGAATCTTGTTTGTTCCTGGTCGCTGGAATTCTCCTCCCTTCCACAGGCTTCCTTCCCACAGCATGAAATCCCCTCCAATCCCACTCTTCCAACACCCACATTGATCTTGTGTGGAATCGGCTGGGAGCGGATACCGAAGATATCCAAGACCTGGACGGAGAGCAAGAAAACGGAAGAAAATGAATGAGATGGGAAGGGAGACAAACTGAGATTCATAAATACGTCTCGCGTTGACCTGATCCTCAGCTCCCACACTCCATCCGCGATGGGGGATGTGAATGCTGTCCTCCACTCGTTGTTCCCATGCCCAAGTTCTACGGTCTGTGTGAGATGTGACCCTTTCCACGACAGAAACTTCGGATCGATGGCATCGAGTGCTTCCGGTCCCATCCAAATCGGTGTCTGGTCCACAGCCTCATCCAGAATCTTCTTCCTGTCGATGATTGCTCGTCGTTCCAGCAGAGATGACTCATCGTTGTCCAGTCGCTTCAGCCACACCACATCCATCGATGTGTTGGCTTTGTTGAATCCAGTTGTGATCCCAAGGCACACCGTTTGTGGGATGTCGGTGAACACGCCAGGCTGCACCTCGTCGTCCACAAACAGCCTTGCTTCTCTCTTCTCCATGTCCACTTGAATCGCTGCTGTCTGATCCATCTGATGACATGGCTTGTTCGTTCCTTCCGCTTTGACGTAGTCTCCATCTTTGAACATCCCTCCATTCCACAGCAGGAAGTCCCCTCCAAGAGCATCCACGAACGATCCGCTCTGACGTGTCATCGCCTTTTCTGGAAGAGGATTTGCCAGAAAGCTCAGAACTGAGAAGATGAAAGAGAGAGGAGTGCAAACTGACATTCTGGGTGTCTTCGTCGGTGAGCTTGATCTTCAGCTCCCATCGTCCTTCAGGAATCGGGAAAGTGAACGCCGATCTCCACTGTTTGTTCTTCAATTTCACTTTCTGTGTGAAGGTGTGTTCAGAGAGCGAATGAACTTTGGAATCGAATGTTCGCAGTGACTTCGTTCCCATCCAAATCGGGAGACCGGCGATCGTCTTTTCGAGCATTCCTGAACTGTCATTCGGTCGCTTTCTCTTCTCTTCGTTCTCCAACAGGCTCTTCGTCTGATCCTGCAAAGCTCTGAACTGTTCGTCCTTTCGTTCCAGAAGTGACGTCTTCATTGCCAGAGCTCCCTCCAATTCCTCGTTCTTCCTCGTCAACTCATCGGTCTTTGTTGATGCATCAGTCAAAAGTCCCTCTCTCTTCTTCTGGTGTTCGTTTCGGTCCAACGACGATGTCTCACTGTGATCAATCTGCGAGAACCACAGCACTTCAACCGACTTACCTGCCGTTAGAAATCCGGTTGTGATTCCGAGGCAAACAGGGCAGGGAATGTTCGTGAAGAATCCGGGCTGTTCTTCATCGTCGATCAGAAGATAGGCACGTCTGTCTGTCATGTTCACTCGGAGGGCCACTGTCTGGTCTTTCTGAGGAACTTTGTTTTCGGGATCCTGAATGACGGAGTTCCTCTTCAACATTTTACCAAACTGGGGAATGAAGGAACCTGAGAGTTCTTTGTCATCGGTGCCGCATTGTTGTAGGGAGGCGTTGTCGGGGAGAGGAGATTTGTGGTAACCAAGCACTGAAAGAAGAAATACGAAAAGATGAAGATGAAGAGAGGGAGAAGATGAGGAATGGTGACATCAAACTTATGGCGTCATCAGGGCCTGTCCATTGTATTCTCAGCTCCCACACTCCATCAGCAATCGCATGGGTGAAAGCTGTTCTCCACTGTCTCGTCTCCAACAGTTGATCCTGGATGAGTGTCGTTGTTGTGAGTGTGTGGGCCGCTTTGTCGATTGTTTGGAGCGCCTCCGTTCCCATCCAAATCGGAAGACGGACGACGGCCTTTTCGAGGAGCATTCTTGTGTCCTCCCTTTTTCTTCTTTCGAGTGTTAATTGTTCATCTCTTTCGATTCTTCTCATCCACAGGACTTCAATTGATTGATTGTCAATCACAAATCCGGTGGTGATGGCGAGGCAGAGAGGAGAAGGGATGTCGTAGAACACACCAGGCTGTTCCTCGTTATCCACAAAAAGTCGAGCTTCTCTTTTATCCATGTTCACTCGAATCGCAGCTGTCTGCCCAACTCGATCACACTTCTTGTTTGTTCCCTCAGGCTTCATTTCTTCTCCTTGCCACAGACTGCCATCCACAAGTCGAAAAACTCCGGCGATCCCACCACGCCAAGATCCACAACTATGTTGTGTGGCATCTTCAGGAAGTGGATGTTTGATGAAGCCAAGTCCTGAAAGAATGAGAAGAAAGAAGGACACACGCACGGTATAGAACGAGATTGATGTTGTTCTGATTTTGAGTTCCCATTCGCCTTCAGCAACGGGGAATGTGAAGGCAGATCTCCAACCTGTTTCGAGTGGAATGATCTGCGTGAGGATGGAGCCATCGAGTCGGTGGCTGTTGTCGTCGAATGTTTGGAGTGCCGTGATCCCCATCCAAATTGGCATCTGATCAACGGCTGCTTCAAGGTCCTTTCGTCTCGCTTCCTTTCGTTGTCGATCAAGAGTGATTGCTTCGTCGGGTTCGATCCTTTTCAGCCACAGCACTTCCACTGACTTTTCCTCAGCACAGCCTATCGAAATGCCAAGCCGGAGAATTTTGGGGATGTCGGTGAATATTTCTTGCTGTTCCTCCTCGTCCATGAACAATCTCGCTTCCCTTTTCTCCATGTTCACTCGAATCGTGGCTGTCTGTCCAATTCTCTCGAAGTTCTCAATTATTTCTTTTGGCGCGGCTTCTTCACTTGCAAGCCATTTTCTTCCATTTCTGAGGAAGAAAGACCCACTTGATCTATCGTCAAGTTGTCCACACTCCATCTGCGTGGCATTTTCACGAAGAGGATGTCTGAGGAAGCCAAGGCCTGTTAAAGATGAGAAGAAAGAACAACACACTCACATTCCTAAAGGTACGTTCAGTTGCTCTGACCTTGAGTTCCCACTCCCCGTCACCGATTGGGAAGGTGAACGCTGTTCGCCAGGCTCGTTTATCCTCCAATGTTTTGGTGAGGAAAACGGTGGAAGCGTTGACAAAATGGAAATCTTTGTCGATATCTCGGATGGATGTCGTGCCTATCCAAATCTGGGTTCGTTTGACGGCCGACTCGAAGAGGTCCCTTTGCAGCGTGAGTTCCCGACGCACGAGAGATTCTGTTTCATCATGTTCCAACTTCTTCAACCACATCACTTCCACACACTTGTTCGGCGTCTTCGTGAATGTGCTGATTCCGATGCAGAGCGGCGATGGGATGTCGGCGAAAATCCCCGACTGCTCTTCATCATCGATGAACAACCGCGCCTCCCGCCGCTCCAGATTCACTCGAAGAGCTGCCGTTTGACCATTTTCAACACATTTCTTGTTTGGATTGTCCGGCGAGATCTCTTTGCCCTTTCGCCACATCTGGCCATTTGAGAGGTTGAAGTGTCCCCCATCAATATCTCCGTGTGAACCACAACCATAATGTGTTGCATCTTCAGGGTAAGGGTGAGTGAGAAAGCCGATTTCTGAAGAAAAAGAAGGCAAAGATGAGAAATACTTGTGTCGAAAATGCTGGTCTCTGTCACCCGAATTCTGAATTCCCATTCGCCCCCTCCGATGGGAAACGTCAATGCTGTTCCCAGTTCATCTAGTTCGCCGATCTGCTCGATGGTCTTTGCTGTGAGATTGTGGATTTTTGGATCGAACGTTTTGATGGAATCCATGCCCATCCAAATCTGAAGACCCCCAAATAATGCTGACAGGGAAACATTTGACTCGGTCATCAAAAGTTTGGCTTGCTCAGCCGTTCTTGTATCTGCGGCGTTTTGTTCCAGCGATGTGAACGAATCAGCATCGACCACGATCAGTCGAGTGTCGGCAATGTCGCAAATTTGGGACAAGATCAACGGGATCTGATGGGAAAGTGGGTTTGAGAGAAATGTGGTTTGTGAAAGAGCAAGAAATGCTGAGTGAAGGACTCGCTTGTTGTTCAGCGGTGTCTTCGTCGCAGAGAGACTTTCAAGTATCCGTGACACTTCTGAAAGAAGACGAAGCATCTGTTGTTCAGTGGCATCGGAGTTTAAGCGAGGGAGAAGAAGCGGCAAGTTCTGCCACGAATCGCTTTTCACCACAGAACTCAAACTGAGGTCTTGATTCGAAAACTCACTCAATACACAGTCGATTGTCGGAAATGCTTCCTTTGGGTCATCGTCAGTGCTGCCCTCCTCCTCGCTGCTGTGACAACGATGAAGTGAAGAAAAATGATGACAGACGAGTCCTCTTGAGGATATCTACGAAGAGCAATCCGGGCAATTTCCATGAAGGCCTCGTCAACATTGCAATTGTCTTTGGAGGACGTCTCGTAGAACAGAATATTCCCTTTCGATTCGCACCATTCTTCCGCACGCTGTGTTGCAACCTAAAATGGAGGAATGAGCATCACAAAAGAAGAGAAAGCACACAGTCCGTTGATCTTCAAGATCACTCTTGTTTCCTAGGACAATGAATGGGAAGTTTTCTGGATCGGTGGGCGATCCTTGGGCGAGGAAGTCATCCTTCCAGCTTTCCAGATTTTCGAACGTTTTGTTGGCGGTTACATCGTAGACAAGTATACACGCATCAGAGCCACGGTAGAAAGCAACGCCGAGAGATTGGAGTCGTTCAAGACCAGCTGGAAAATGACAAGAGAGGGTTGTGAAAAATTGAAGTAGAAGGATGTGTAATTGAAAAAATGAGAGATTAACACACCTGTATCCCAAATCTGCATTAGAACTTGGCGTCCATCAACCATAACTTCCTGAAGAAGAAAACATGCACGACGAATGGAGAAAAGCGCGGATGGAGACGTGATTACACAAAACAAGGGAGTAGGGAAAGACTGGAGTATGACAAGGGCTTCATACCTTGGTGACGAAATCGGGACCGGTTGTTACTTTGTATTGTTCGCTGAACTTATGATGTGCGAATTGGTTGATGATAGATGTCTTTCCAACACAAGAGTCACCAATGGCGATGATTTTCAAAAGTGCGCGTTTTTTCTGAGTCATTTGACGAGTGTCGACACCGATCCCATATTTTGGTGTTGATTCACTGTTAGAGATATTGTTGACTCCTCAATGATTTCAGAGCAGTCTGTTGTGAATGGGAATCTCTCGCCGAGTACTTTGAATCGTCCACCTCGTTGGAATCTTGTTTGTAGTTTTCGTTTTTCATTTCTCTCGTTTTCAGACCAACATCTCCTCACTTCTCGAAGTATTGCAATGTGATGATGAGGATATAATTGTTGACACACTCCGAACATTGCAGAAAGTGGCATCTGGTGTGTATTCCTGTGTTCTTCATCGATTTGTTGTTCATTGTTGTCGATGTCGTCGATGTGTTTCAGAAAGTGGGTCGGATGACACTTTTGATGATTGGAGTCGATATCTGTCTCCATTGTGTTGTGGAACTCACTCATCTGGACTTGTGGTCTCCTTTTCTGTTTTGTTCATTCTCGCTTTAATTTCAGGCTGAACTGACGAAATTGATTGAGATTCTTTGTTTGTGATTTTTTTGGATGTGATGATGGATGTCTTCATTCCTTGCTTTCTTGCTTTCTTTCAGATTCGAAATCGCCCTCATTCGTTCGCTCGTCGCTTTCGTCTGAAATCCCTTCTTTTGTGATCACGCAATTTGGAGATTGGTCTTCTTTTACAGAAACCAGGGCTCCTCTCAGAATGAGATTAGGTGTGATCAATAATAAAGTTGTTATGGGTTAGGCCTGTTCATAGAACAAACAAATGGATTCCTTCCCGGTTTGCAACCGAGACGGTAAAACAAGAGTAAAGCCGAAGTGTACAACAGAGTACGAGTTCGGACTTTGTGTTCTGAGGCGACCGCAAAACATTCCCAGATTCCACCTCTCGGTGAGCACCTGGTTCTGGTCAAAGACCGGGAGAAGAAGCAAAAAGGTAAAAGAAACTCCAATTCCCATTGGAGAAGAAAACCTGTCGTGTGGCAGAGTTGTTGATGAGAGGAGCCCTGGTTTCTGTAAAAGGACCGCCCTTCCAGTAGGTCCATTACGAAACCTGGGGCTCCTCTCAGAATGAGTCTTGAAAGGTACAGAGAAAAAGAATGAATGAAAGTAGAAAATACAAGCCTGAAGTGGTATTTACAGATAATTAAGAGGAAGAAAGGCCGTGACCAGCTGGAAGCTGCTGCCACCAGCTTGTGGCGAGATCGGGGACAGAGTTACCAAACAGAATGGGACAAGAGTAATGTGTTTGGAGAACTCGAGAGGTCGGTGACCAGCCGACGTGCTCTCTGATCGTCGCCTTCTTTGCTTTTCTCACTCTCACCAGGTAGCTGACACTGGCGTGCTTTATTGAGTAGGGGCGAAAAAGGAGTGGGATCCCCAGTTCGACGAGCACTGCTTCCATCAACTTGGCAAGGTGGGACTGGCGTAGCGCCCGCCCCGTCGAATAACAGATCCAAACAGAATCCTCTCTGTCGATGAACGGAAGCGTTTGATGCGTGCGTCTCCAATTCTCCTGCATTTCTCGATGTTCAATAAGAGCCTGATAGGCGGAGAATGCCGGTGTACCTTCGTCAAAGATGTAATGGAGGCTGACATGGTCCTGTTGCTGCTTTGAGATGATGGGTAGGCCAACATATGAAGGCTGATTCGGTTGAGTTGGTTCTCCCCACTGGAGGCTCCCCCACTTTAGATGAACGATCTCCTCCCTTCGTGCACAAGAGTAAGCGAGCAAGAGAGCAAAACAACGTTGTTGGACCTGAGAAGGTGAATTGTGGGTAAACTGGTTGGCGACGGCCCAATTCAGAAGGAGGTTGATATTCCAGATGGAATCATATTTCCTCGACTTCAACTTTGTTGGGTTCTGTTTCTTCACAAGGGTGCAGAAATCCGCTAGAGGAGAGTAAGGTGATGAGAGGTTGGCATGAATGGGAAGGAGTGATTTGGATATCTTTGTGAGGGCATCATCAGGGAACAGAGATGGTGGAGGGAACTCTTTCTTCATCTGGAGGAGAAAACCGCTAAGAACGAGGTGGATATGAGGGGTTGATGCGATATACGAAGAAGACAAATTCTTCTCTCCACAGAAATTGGCGAAATATTTCCACGAACGCATCCATACTCCCTTCGACTTGTACCTATTCTCGTAGACCTCTGCAACGTCACCCTCCATCATCGTTGCCTGCACGACTTCTTGATAAAATCTGAGTCCGTCTACATTTTCATTCCCAGAAGGCTTGCGCGCACCTCGCCTGGTGGAAGAGCCAATTTGCTCTTCTTCTTGTCCAGGGAACACATCTGATGATAGTCGCCCAGTATCATCCATTCCCTTTCTATTTGGAGGAGTAGTGGAGTCCAGAGTTGAGATGGCCAGTTCGGTGTGATCAGCACACCGTGCGGTTTCTCCTTCAGAATCTTCATTAGAACTCGGGGAATCAAAGCTATCGGAGGGTGAAGGAGAAGATTGGTCGTCCCGGACCAATTCACGGCAAGGCCGTCTGTTCCCGCTGCTCCTAGTTCCGCGAAGCGTGTCCAAAATTTTTTGCATTTTGCGTTCTTGTTGGACGCGAACATGTCCATCGCTGGAACGTAGTGCCATCTTTCGAATAGCTTCGTCATTGCTGCCTGATTTAGAGAGTACTCCCCCTGGGGTGGGAGTCGCGAGAGGCGATCTGCTGTCTGATTCGTCTCTCCTGGAAGATGATGAATCTCTGATAGAGTTAAGCCGATCCTCAGGATGGTCTTGAGTGTCAGTCTTGTCGCCGTCACAAGCTTTTGGCAAGCCCTCTGTTTCCTCAGGTTCCAGACAGCAGTGGTGTTGTCCGACTTGACAGCAATTGATTGTAAACGATTCTTCTGGAGGTGCGGAGACGCCCTGATGAAGGCATGGTGAATCGCCATCGTCTCCTTCCAATTGCTGGAGTGTGTTGCCTCGACCTCTGTCCAAGATCCGCTGAACATCGTCTGCCTTGCTCCGAATTGGAGAACAGCTCCCCAACCGACCGGACTTGCATCGGTTGTGATTGTAGCTTGGACTGGTTTTGAGGCAAAGCATGTCGGTCTGTTTTTGGAAATCGACATCTTCCAAAATGTCAATTCCCCAAGGATGGACGGGTTCAGCGTCACCTTTGCATTCCATCCTCTGAGTTTCACTGCCGAATCCTTCATCTTCTGCAATTTCACGAGGTATAAACTTGCCTCCCTGATCGAGGTGCGGAGGAAAGAGAGTCGGCCCACGAGAGCAGCTAGTTCTCTGACGGGGAATGTTTGACGAAGCAGAGATTTCGAGATTGTTGCTGAGACTGACTTGAGCAACGATACTCGCCGAGATGACGGTATTTGAATCGACTGTTGGGGTGCAGAGAGTGTCCATCCCAAGAAGGTGATGGTTTGAGTTGGGTTTAGCTGGCATTTGTCCCAAGCCAGGTGGAAACCCAGTGAATGCAGGAAAACACATGCTTCTTTTGTATTCTTCTCCGCTTCCTCCCTTGAGGGCGAGATCAGGAGGACATCGTCTATGTAGAACACGATTGGAATGTTCAGGCTCGTTCTGAGAGTCTTGATTGCAATCTTCATCACTTTTGAGAATAGACGCGGAGCAACCGATATTCCGAATGGCATGCCCGCGTAAGTATATGTCGTCCCGCGAAACTTGAAGCAGAGATATTTCTGAAGGTTGGGAGGGACGGTCAAGTGACTGAAGGCTGATCGAATGTCGACTGTTGTGAAGAAACTTTCCTTGGTTGTGCATGCCAGCGCTGTTGAGATGGTTTCCATCTTGAAATGCGGGGTCAGAATTTCCGAGTTGAGTCTGCTGGCGTCCAACACCTTTCGAAACTTGCCATTGGATTTTGGAACTAGGAATGTTGGTAAGATCAGCTTCGCGTCTCCCTCCTCGATCCGACTTACCACACCCTCCTCCAGTTCTTGTTCCAGCAGTCGCTGGTATTCTTGTTCTTGTTCCCTGCTTCCCTTGAAGGACCGAGCTGGGTGGAGTCGAGCAAGTCTTGTTTTCGATGACTCGTCTTTCCATTCCCACTTCACCCCTGCCAGAACACGTTCCTTCCCTCCAATCTTCTCCCATTCGTTGACTCGCCGAAGGAGGCTGCCGGTGATTCGAGTCTGTGAATGTGGAGCTTGGCGCAGGCTTATCGTCCAGATTGGGTATTGGGCCGCGGTTTGTTGAAGCGAGGAGTGTTGGATTTGGCAGGGGGCACTCCTGTCCCCCTCTGAGCAAAAACCTGGCTCGAATGTTGTGGAACGAATGGAGCTGGTGATGGTGTTGGCGACGAGTGCGGTGGGAAGACTTGCTGCGCGCTTGAACCATTTGGGTTGAAGGGAAGAGAGATTTCTAGCCGTTTCGCAAAGTCCACTGCAGTATTGTCAGTGAAATACGCGGCGAGGTTGGAGCGGGTCGCCGAGTCAGCTGAGAGTATGATGCATTCTTCGATTGTATCCAATATATTGTTCCTTGGCAAGAGTTGTTCCATCTGGCGATGGAGATCGATGAGGAGAGCGACTGTTGTGAGTGAAGACTCCGTGGCTGTGGCAAGGGCTCGATTTCGTAATGTTGTGACTAATTGTCCGTCTGAAACCGAGATTATGATTGTCTGATCGATGTTGAAAAGTGACTTGGTGATCGCTGTCCTTGCCGATAGTCGATCTCGTCTATGATTTGACGCAACAGATTCGAGCCATGTTTTGTTGAATTTATGGTCTCTTTCCTTCAGCTTTTTGAGTAAACTCGTTTTATGTGCCACGATATCACGTTCCGAAGATATAGTTTCATTTTCGCGATCGAGTTTTTGAAGTTTTTCGAGTTTGACAAGGAGTTCGTCATCTCCATGATAATGGCGATTTTTGCTTCTCTGACTAACTAGTTTCTTTCGATGTTCGTCAACACATGTTTTCTTAGGTTTAGTCTTGTGCTTCGAAGTCCTTGACCTTCTTTTGAGAGATTTATCAGCATGTCTTCGCTTCTCCTTCCTGATGGGTATGGATCCCGACGTTGAGTCTGAAGATGATGAGGTTGATTCCATGACCTCTTCAATTGCCCTTCTCCGTTCTGATTCGTGTCTCCGTTTCTTTGAACTTTTTTGACTGGATTTTTTGGGATGTTCCCATTTCTTCTTCTGGATGTACGACGCTTCGGAGGGTGACGACGATGACGAATTTGACCGTCTATGACGATCGGTCTTTGCACTGTGGTGGTGATGTCGGTGTTTGTTTCGACTTTCCCGAGAATTCTGACCCTTTTGAACGGGATGCTTATTACGTCTTAGAACTCGATCGGGGTGAAGAATTAGTGGAGAGTCAAGCACTTCAGAGTCGCTTGAACCATGAGAGGGATCCTGTTGGCTCGAATCGTTGGCTGATTGCATTTGTAGAATCGTATTGACCAGGCCTAACCCATAACAACTTTATTATTGATCACACCTAATCTCATTCTGAGAGGAGCCCCAGGTTTCGTAATGGACCTACTGGAAGGGCGGTCCATGTGCTGGATTGGAATCAGTGTGTTTCATTCTGTCATCTTCTTCATTTGTTTTCAGTGTTGTTCTTGCATGGAATCACTCTTTTTCGAACCTGAAATCGTCGACTCGCTTTTTGTCAAAAACCGAGGTTTAATTGTTGCCATATTCAACAAAATCGGGAAGTCATCGCCTCCACCTGGGTGTTTTTTTTCGAGACTCGACTCCTCCTTTTTTTGACAGATTCCTGATTGTCCCACATTCATCAAGCAGGAACTTGGGGGAAAAGTTTAGTTTTTCATTGGTTCTGGTCGCTGGATGTCAACTTGTTTTGATATGGGTTGATCACTCATTTTGTTGACAAATGATCCACAAACGTGTTTTGTGTCAACGAAGAGGGAACTGGTGACAGGCAAAAGTGAAATGTGGTTATTAGAAGTGAGTAAAATGAAAAACTACACTGTCCAGGCAACTGAAACTTGAAGTCAATTCGAGGGATCGTGGCTGTGTCTGCGCCTGTAATGGTCATTGAGGATGGGAGATAAACGACTATCACAGTGAATCCAGAGATGTCGCCCCTCTAGTTCTTTGCTTTTCACACCGATCGTCATGGCGTGGACCTCGATCCGCATCCAGCTGTGTCTGTCTTTGTCTCATCAACATAAAGCTGACATTGAACTGTCAGACATTTGGGGATGCCATATTCCAGAGGGACGTAGGCAGAACGTCTGTAGCCGCAACTAAATCTCCCGTTGTCCGTCGTATCGTCTTTACAACCTGTGATGAGCTTGGCCCGCGTGAGAGCTTCATTAGTCACCACCAGTGTTTCCTGAGAAGGTGAGAGTCTTCAGATTGTAGTTTCACGCATCCGAGCTCGCTCAATGAAGGATACAGTGATTGAGTAATACCATAGTGCAGTTCACACGAATTTGCGACGAAGTGTCTGAAATGTGTTGTCAAAGATGCTTGTTTGACAGTCATTTCCTTCAGAGCCTCTCTCCGACATAGCTACACTATCCCTGCAGCCACCTCTCTCGGACAGCTCTCAAACCGACACGTGCAGTGAGAGGATGCTGTCCGACCTCCTTTTGAGTGTCCTGATCTGGCTGTCAGTTGAAGAGGAGTATACCCGTCTTTGCTGACTCATGTTTCAGCTGAATAACATCCATATTAATGAATCAGCAATCAACATGGACACTTGACGGCATCCTAAGGCGTGTCGAGATGCAGAGTAGAAACGACATGACGAAGAAAGAGGGGAGCCGAATGTGGGGCGGGCAATGACAGTTCGGTAGTGTATATCAGTCAGCATGAGCGACGTCTGATTCTTCGTCTGGTGTGTTGTTCGGAACGAGAAGGATCCTCTCTGAATCCCTCACAAGCTCAACTAGCATCCGAAGTGTCTTGATCGACCCGCCCAGAACGCGTCACTTGTTCAGCACGTTCTTATCCAAGCTGGCCCACACACTCTGCATCAACAGGCACACACTCGCACGGAGCTGGCACACATCTTCAGAGCGGCGTGTTTGCTTCTCCAGCTGCGTCTGAAGTGTTCGCAATCAGCTGCAGCAGCTCCATTTTGCGGATCACGACTTGCGCCATCTTTCAGTTCTTTCGCACTGCAATCAGTTCCTTCAATCCTCTGTGCGTGTTCGTCTCGAGCACACCCGCATCGATCTCTGTGGCTGCTTCGCACGTTTCAGACTCTTGCGCTTCTTATGTCCCTCGCACAACAATATAAGATGGATGCTGTCGAAGATGACGACCAATCCGTCGCAGAACTTGGTGATGGTGAAGATGGAAGGATACGGAAATACTTGCAGCTTGTGTGATTTGTCTAGGCAGAGCATCGCATTTCCACAGTACGGGGCGAGGGAATTGATGATGAACTACCGAAGGAGAGACCCCACATCGGATCCCGTCTTCTGTCTTTTTTTCTTCTGATCTGTCGAGCTCTGCTGCTTTTGTGGACGAGGAATCATGTTTGGTGCGTTTGCCGATCCTCTGGCCAGGGACTGCTGTTGGAGGAGAGACTTCCCAGGCATCATCCCCGAATGAGGCGAGACACCTTCAACCATTCCGTACTGCCCGCTCTGTGAAGGAGGAGGCCTTGAAGGTCGGTCTGTTGTTGGCTGTGGTGGCTGTGTCCGTGGCTTGACGACATCTGGCTGCGTCCCATCTGCGGGAAGGACTGCCGGTTGGGGTTGGCAGAGAGTCTGATTGCGTCGAGCTGGGGTTGGTCGAGTGGAGGCTGTTGTGGGGCGCCTCGCTCTCGTTTGGAGTGTGTGTTGTCCAGCTGGATGTACTGTGATTCATGCTGAGGGATGGGCGGGATGTCCTCGATGGTCTGGGATGTCTTTGCTTTCTTCATCGAATACGTCGGCACGTTCCTCGCCGACGGACAGAACATCTTTTTCGTGACGTCCAGTCCGCCCCCCTCCAACACCTACAGAACAGGCTCCGACTACATCGCTCGCATCCGGCCTACGTGCGCGCTGTGGTCGGTGGGAGGTGTGCTCGACGTGGAGCCGATGGGCGAGACTGGCGGCTGGGTCTTCTCGGGCACTTCGGGCGTCCACAGCTCGTCGGAGGAGCCGTGATGGGTTTTGGAGGTGTGGTGGGGAAAAGTGTGGAGGAGTGAGTGCAGCTTTGATTTGTGGTAGACACAGCGATGAGATGAAAAGAAATGCAGGATCGAATCAAAACTGACGTTGGTGTGCTGACACGAGAAATGAGGAGCCGAACGACTTTTGAACAGTCCATCCATGCCATCGTCCGAAGAGAAGAGGCCAGAATCCTCAGACGACGTGCGCGGGACGTTCGGAAGGGACTCCGACTGCTCGAGCTGTCTGTTCGGGTTGAGAAGGAAGAGTGCGCGCTGTGAGTAAGTTGGCTGCATAAAGGCCGAACCGATCCGCGACGGGTGCGGAACGACGTCGGCTCGTTTGACGTATTCCGTTGATGGTCGCTTCCGTAGAGTGGCGAGTCTGTCGTGGAGTTTGCTGGTGTGGCTGAGAATGTCGAAGAAATGTCGCCAGACGAACCGTTGTGGATCTTCTCTCCGGTTTCTTGGCTGGCGGTGAGCTGTTGGGAGGTGAACGAGGCGTGCGCGAGGTTGGACGAGGCTTCGATGCGCTTGTTTGCGGAGGGGGGAGGCGGTGAGAGAGGCTCCGGTGTTTGGAGTGTGTTGCTGTCCATTGTGTGTTTCGAGTGGAGTCTGTTTGTTGATTCAAATCCTTTCTCTTTCCTCTCCACGTGTGTTGTGCTTCTGCTCAGCGTGTTGTGCGACTCGTTGCGTGGGGAGAGCTTCTGCCCTCCTTCCATGATCCCCTCCGTCTGCGCGATCAAACCCATCGAATGCAGACTCCCAGTGTCGGTTAAGAAAGACGAAAGCGTGATTTCCGAATCTGCTCTGCTCATGGTCAGTGTTGTGATCGAACAATTTGTGGGAAAGAGAGCGAGTGTCGGTTGTGGTGTGGATGGATTGCCTGGAAACCAACGAGAACGACGTAAAAGTTGGTCACTGCGAGAGAGATTCGGTCGTCTCGTTGAGATTGTTCAAAGAAAGATATTTGTCGGTGTCTGGGTGGTGGGTGTTGGTGCGTGTGGAGTGGACGAGGTTCATGAAGGGGTTTGTGGCGAGTGGGGAGAAGGTGGGGGTTGGGGTGGGTGTGCCGGAGTTTGCGGTGAAGTTGTGTTGGAGAAGGGGAGACAGCTGCTCTGTGGGGCTTCCTTTCGACATGTTGAACAGAAGAGGTGAGCAATTGTTGTGGAGCTGGGAAGGAATTTGTTGAGGGGCTGTTTGTGTCGGATAATCCATTCTGAACTGCAAGGGCGAGGAATTGGAATGTTTGTGGATGCGAACTGAAGGGGGAACGTGAGATTGGACGGGTGATACTGTTTCTACGGTCTGCGGTGGTACTTGCTGATTCTACTGAGCTTTCTTCTTTTCATGTCGCTCTTTGTCAAATGGTTTGATTTCCGGTTGCGTGAATCGTGAAGAACGCGATGTTTTGTGCTCGTCGGACGGTTTTTCGCAGACTTGATTTCCTGTTGTTCTTTGTTCTGTTTACTTCGAGTGCGTTGTTCATCTCGTTGTTTTTTTGTCAGATTGTTTGTTTGTTCCTGATTCTGCTCCTTTTCCTTCTGAGCATCTCGTTCCCAAGCGAAGAAGTCGATGGGTGGGTTTCCTGTTGTATGGCGTGACTTCAGATCGTTTCATGGAAGCTTACCAATTAAGAACTCATATAAGCAATACAACACCGATCAAAGATCGTCAACTCGAACGAGATCCTTAAAGTGATGCGCTCGGAGCGAGGCATTTCTTACTGTTCCTCTGAAACCGACATGACTGCGTTTGGGGTATTCTTCGCCGTTTCCTGTGTGTGTTCTTTTCGCAAGACCGAAATCAATAAGATTAATCCTGTTCAGATCATGAGAACCTCGGCCAATGATAAAGTTACTCTGATAAAAGCAAAGGGAGGGTGACGAAAGATCGAGTCACACTGGTAAGATGTTACTGGCACAATAGGAGTACAATCACGGATATTGGAGTGAAGGAGCTTGCGCGACTACAGATGATCAGTGAGATCTGCTTGGAGTGTTCAGTTGAGAAAATGAACGATGATTTTTGACGTGGAAGGGTGATTATGACCTTAATGATGAATGGAAGTCAATTAAGAGAATAGAAACAATGACGAAGAAGGAAAATATGAAATTTTGAAGATATTGGGAGCCAATATATGACTCGGTCATTGAATAAACGAAATGATCAGAAGACGATTCACAGGTCGGGCATACCTCGACATTCAAATGTGTTCGCTCTTATATGAGTGAAAGTTCATTGTCTCAATTCTTTCAGTTCATTCCGTGAGCCAAAATGGACGATATTGTCGGGTTCTGGACGATTGAGGGAGAGTGTCCTGATTGACAGCGGATTGAGGTGATAATCTGTGAAAGGAATCAACTGATGAGAACAACACACAGGAACAGTCATGGATAAGAGGATGAAAAAGAAAAAGAGAGTGTCTTTCATGATTGTGTGATTTTTGAGTTGGATTGTGGGTTCGATCTATGATGTCTGGTGGATACGCATTTTCAGACTTTTTCCCCCAAAAAAAGTCTTAGATAGAGTGAAATAGATTGATTGAACGAAAAAAATGGAGGAGTCGAGTCTCGAAAAATGGACCCCACCTGCCATGATCACCTCTTTGGCTCGGATTTCTCTCTTCCCTCATCTCAAAATCGACTACTTTTCACTTCTAGCCCTTCATTTTATCATCAGACCAGATCCAACCGTCATCACCCATCTTCCATCACCCATCTTCCCATCATCTTCCCCATTCCAACAATATTATGGTCTCTCATTCCTGGCTGCACTGACAAAGAAACTCCGAATCGTTTTCTCCGAATTCCAAACTATTCTCCCAACGGATCCTTCACACCTCCCAAAATACATCCAACTTTCAAAAGTTGATCCATTCATCATCAAACACTCACTTTCATTCTGTTCAGTTTCAGTCCAATTCCCAACACTTCTTTTAATTGCCAATCCTCCAATCGAAGTGTGTTTTGCTTCTTTTCATCATTTCTCGTCGTTTCAGGTTGATTCAGAGATCATCCGAGATTTGATTCTCTTTGTGAAAGAAGCTCTCCCAACGATTCTCACGACCATTTCAACCCTCGACACTCTCATCGCTTCTCTTCCCTCCAACTCTTCTCTATCCACTCCACTGGTTTCTGGTGTTGACACCAAAATGATTAAATCTCAGAAAGTACATCGAAACGAGTGTGAAATCTTTGTGGGCAATGGCTGGGCTTTCTTCGTTGGTGTAACCCACAAAATCGCAGATCCCCACAAATCTTCCTTCCAAACAAGCATCCTCGACGACCCATCCTTTCCTGACCTCATCATCAACTCTTTCAAACTCAATTTAAGTACAATCATAGAGAATGTCTTGGCTTAATCATACCCCGTGCCCCCTCACAAAAAATTTCAAATATGTCTGTTTTTGATTCATAAACACACTTTTGATAAAATTTTGTGATTTTGAGGGCGAAAAGAAGCTGCCCTTTTTGGCTCGATCCAGCCCATTATTTGTTTCAACACTTCACAAAGATCCTTTTTTCTATGTTACTTTTGAGAATTCACCAATAGTCTTCACAGCCCCCCCTGCTCTTGAGCGGGGGGCTGTGAAGACTATCCGACATTATGAAAAAGTGTCTGGAAAAAGGATCGGGTGAAGTGTAGATGTGTAAATCTCAATGAAATGATGCAAATAATATATGAGCGTGGAAAAAAATCAAATTTTACTGAATTCAGATTTAGTTGTTGAGTACACATAAGAAAGGTGAATTTATAGATTTCAAGCCTGATCGCGCATGAAATGGCCTTTCTAAGATCAGCACATTTTTGCACACTTTTTATTGCAAAACAAGTTCAAAGACAGGGAAAGGATGGAAAACAACAAAAAAAGAGGTCTCTATGTGAAACAATGGACAAAATACATCCATTAAAGAGAAAAATTGAAAAAACGTGAGATTTCAGAGTTGATCGTGACAACTTCTATGTTTTTATGAAATTGAAAAAAGTTCAGAAATGATGTATTTAGGGATGATAAACGAAGAAAGATAATTTTTTAGGAGAATTACTGCGTCAGTACGATTTTGTGACGCGAGGATTATTTCATTGAGAACTACACAGATGAATTTATATCTCCAAAACCCGGTCTCAAATCGAAAAATAAAAACAAAGACATTGTGAAATGATATTAAACAAAGCTCCTCTTAAAATATTGGAGGGGGGCACGGGGTAGGATCATGCCAATGTCTTGAACACCATCGCATTGATCACTGTTTCCTTTCCGTGGATGAAGGAAAAATTCATGAAAGTGAATTTCGTAAGGAAGATGTTTGAAACAGTCGATTTTGTTTCTCTTCCTCTCTCAGAGTCCGAAATTCTTTTCGAACTCATCCGATTCATCACCTCAATGTTTATTCCGAATGGAGAGAATGAAGTGGCACAAATCAAACAGTATCCACTCATTCGTGTTTCTGTGTTAGAGCCAGCCAAACCATTCCTCACATTCATCATCAACAATCGGGACAGACTCATTCTAAATGAACAAGACAAAGCTGAACTCGAGAATCGCCTCTGTTGGATCCACCGTCATGTCACAAACATGGAAGCTCGATTCGACGAACACGACGCCGACTTTGTGTCGGAACTTGTGAAATGGGAAATGCAGATGATGGTGGAGATGGAGAACAAAGAACATTTAAAGATTATCTTTAGGAACATCCTGAATCGAGCATGGCACTGGAGACGAAACCAACCAGAGCGGCAGAAGAGACGAGAAGTACGTTTGAGAGAAGAAGGGTGGGACGATGCGTTTGAACTGCGAGTGGTGGGGATCGGGGAGAACACCAATCAAGGCTTGGTTGGTCATGCAGCGGACTTCAGAGTCGAGCTGGCATTCAATGCGGACGAGCTCTGATCCGTTCTGGTCGTCTCCCGAACCCATGTCATTCGCTCTTCCACTCGTGTTAAGCTGTACCTCATCTGGGAGACAATTTTTGAAAACTTGGCAGCGTACCCACGCTCTTAATGGAGATGTATACCACATTTTTTTATCTTTTTCAGAATGAAGAGGACTCTGACTGCATAAATCAAAAAAATTTTTGTGTTTCGGGATAGATTAAAAAAACAGTTGAAAAAACGATCTAAGCAGTAAAACTGAAATTTGTATCATGTCAACATCTTATTTTTCGTTTTAAGTTTATTTTAATTAATTGCTAGACGAAAAAAATCCTAAAGAGTGAGAAAACGAGAGATAAACAAAATTGACTGGTTTCTTGATGCTATCAACAAAATCATAAAATGAACCGTCGAATCATGTTCATTCACGACACCTCCTCGACTATGCAAAGTTTGAAAAAAGTGGTACGGAGGCTGGTTTCTGCAAGTTTTCAAAAATTTTCTCCCAATCTTGATCGTGTTTTTCATGTCATTTCTTGATTCATTCGACCCAACCCATCCACTGAACTCAGAAGAGCGAACACAGAGTCTCCTGTCGGAAATGTCGTGAAACCGAGTTTAGACCACATTTTAGCAGATAATACACAGAGAACAGGAATAAAACGAGCGTAGAATAGAAATTAGACCCACAAGGGTGCGTAAATGCGAGTGAACACAACAGATCACCTGTCCTCAATGTCCAACTCTCTCAGCCACACCACTTCCACTGTTGTCTCTTCCCAACAGCACGTCGAGATCCCAAGACACAGCTCCATTGGGATGGAGGTGAAGAAGCCCGGCTGTTCCTCATCGTCCACAAACAGTCGGGCTTCCCTGCTCGTCATGTTCACTCGAATCGCTGCTGTCTGACCAACTCTGTCACACTTCCGGTTTGTCCCAACTGCGCGCACAATCCGTCCGCCCTTCCACATGCTCCCATCCGCCGGAATGAAGTCCCCTCCCATTCCGCCGAAGAACCCACCGCAGAACAGCCTCGTTGCATTCTTCGGAAGAGGATGCGAGAGATACCCCAAGTCTGAGGGAGAGAGAACAGACAATTGATGAAGGAAAGTAGGAATGAGAGGGAGAAAGGAGAGAAACGAGAAGAGAGGAGATCAAGGAAGGGAGAAAGGAGAGATAAGAAGAGATGAACGACGAGTGGGAAGAACAAAAAACGATTGAGAAAGAATCACAACGAGCGAAGTGATTGAAACACAGACTGATGTTCACAAATGAATGTGTTTTCGCTCGCAGCTTCAGTTCCCACAATCCCGACGTGATTGGCATCGTCAGCGCTGTCCGCCAGTGTCCGCCCTGCTCCCTCACCGTTTTGCACAGCGCCAGAGTGTCCTGCGAGAGGACGTGGAAATCGCGATCGTAAGTTTGGAGAGAGGACGTGCCTGGAAAGAGTGGGAGGGGTTTGGGAGGCTGTTGGAGAGATGGTCGGACGATCTCAGTAGCTTGCTTCGTTGTTACTCCATTTCGCTTGTTCTTTTCTTCTTCAGACATCCTCTTCTCGCTTTTGAGCATTGTCGGGTCTTCTTCATGTTGGCTCTTGTCTTCATCTTCCTCGGCTTCTCTCCTTTCGGCATCGTCTCCAGCTGTCACTCCCCTCTCTTCAAAAACGAAAGCAGGGAGTGATTGATCATCATTCAGTCTTCTCAGCCACAACACTTCTACTGTCGGCTCGATCGCACATTCCATCGAAATGCCCAGACACACAACTTCAGGAATGTCGGTGAAGAATCCTGGCTGTTCCTCATCGTCCACAAACAATCTTGCTTCCCTGTTCGTCATGTTCACTCGAATCGCTGCTGTCTGCCCAACTCTGTCACACTTCTTGTTCGCCCCATCTGCAATGAACTCCTCTCCTCTCCTCCACATCTTCCCACTCCACAGAGCGAAGTCACCACAGTTCTTGTCTTCGAACAATCCGCAGTCGGCCAGCAGAGCGTCGGGAGGAAGAGGAAACTCGAGGAATCCAAGCGCTGGAAGCAGGAAATGGGAAGAAAGAGAGAAAGAGGAGAAACAAAAAGGAAAGAAACCAAACCGATATTGATAAATCGGTGTTGGATCAACCTGATCTTCAGTTCCCACTCTCCACTTCTGAGTGGGAGTGTAAAGGCTGTCCTCCAATTCCCTGTCTCCCCTTCAAACACTTTCGATAGCGATAGTGTGTTCACAGTGAGTGAGTGGAACTCCTTGTCGACAATGCGAAGAGCACTCGTCCCCTTCCAAACACGAACACTTGTCATCATCTCATCCATCTCCTTTTCGCGAGCTGACAGCGCATCTTCCAGTTTTGCAATGATGGTTTCGAATGATTCTTTCTCCAACACTCCGATCGACAGAGATTTGTTCAATTCTTCATTGCGATTCAGAATTTCTCGCATTTTCCCTTCGAAGTGTTCTTTCTGCGAGATGAGTTCCGCTTCGAGCTGCAGATTCTCGTTCTTCGCTTCCTCCATTTCACGAATCGCTTCCTCCAACCGTTTGGCGTGCTCATCAGACAGAACAAAAGAGCTGTGGTCACCCAGTCCAAGTGACGGAGACACGACTCGAGGTGTTTGCGGTGGAGACTCGTCAATCCACAGACTCATCGATAGCTCATCGTCAGTCTTTCGTTCCGTCGGATTCTGCCCCGAGTCGTCGAAGTGTCGTCGAATCCAGCTCAGAAGATCTTCGTGGTGCATCGATTGTCGCTCAATCTGCAAGTTCAAGAGTGTTGACTGTGTTGCATTTACTGTCTGCTCTGGCGAGCTGGCAGAAGGAAGATCCAAATCGTCTTCCTCCATTTCGAGATCGTCGATCTCCAACTCCTGCTCCACCGCATCTTCCTCCATCCGAGACAAGTCCTTCATCCACAGCACTTCCACCGACTCGTTGTCTTCGAGGAACGCCGTCGAGACGCCCAAGCAGAGCGGAGACGGCAGGTTTGTGAACATGCCAGGCTGTTCCTCCCCATCCACAAACAGTCGAGCTTCTCTGGTTGACATGTTCACTCGAATCGCAGCTGTCTGTCCAATCTCTTCGCATGGCTTGTTTGGTGAGGAGTGGTCGAGTTTTTCATCCTGTTTCCACATCTCTCCGTTGCTCAGATCAAAATCTCCTCCATCCAAATCTGGATCCAGTCCACACTGTTTGTGTGTGGCTTCAGCAGAAAGAGGAAAGGCGAGATATCCAAGCACTGAGACGAAAGAGGGAAAGGAGAGTCCAACAAAAAGGTGAGAAAGAAGAACAAAAGGACAGACTGAGAGAATAAGAGTTGTTTGTGAGAAGTCTGATCTTCAGCTCCCACTCCCCTTGTCTGATCGGGAAAGTGAACGCCGTTCTCCATCCTTCCTCAATCTCCGATGTCTGCGTGAGTGTCGTCCCCGACAGCGAATGTGAAGAGGCGTCCAACACTTTCAGAGCACTTGTTCCTGGATGGAGTGGAAGTTGAGAATGGCTGAAGTCTGCCTTGTTGCTCTCTGCTTCAAAGCGTCGCACTTTCTCTGTCAGTTCTCGAACTTGATCTCGCAAGTTGGTTTCCATCTCTCTTCTCTTCTCAAGTTCTGAAGCCATTCTCACTTCAAACTGTTCGATCATCGCTTCCATGTCCGCTTCGACCTTCACAGTCTCTGCTTGTGCCGCTTCCAACATTTCCCGAGCTCTGTCCTGCTCAACCCTTCGTTCAACAGATGCCGTCTTGTCGTGGCTGATCTGCTTCATCCACATCACTTCCACCGATTTTTCTTCAGCACAACCAGTGGCGACACTCAAACAGATGACTTGGGGGATGTCGGTGAACACGCCAGGCTGCACCTCGTCGTCGATGAACAGGCGTGCTTCTCGTCGGTCCATGTTCACTCGAATCGTTGCTGTCTGCTCAAACTCTTCACATTTCTTGTTTGTTCCTTCTGGCTTGAATTCATCCCCTGCTTTCCACATCATTCCGGACGAAAGAATGAAATCGCCACCAATCCCGCTCCGCCACCTTCCACAGTGATACTGTGTAGCATCCATTGGAAGAGGATGTCTGAGATACCCAAGGACTGAAAAGATGAGAAGAAAGAAGGACATGCTCACGTTTTTGAACGTGGTCATTGTTGTTCGGATTTTGAGTTCCCATTCTCCTTCAGCAACGGGGAAAGTGAAGGCAGATCTCCAGTCCCCAGATTCGAGTGGAATGATCTGTGTGAGGATGGAGCCATCGAGTCTGTGGCTGCTTTTATCGAATGTTTCGAGTCCCATGATCCCCATCCAAATCGGTGTTTCAGGAACGGCAGCTTCAAGGTCCTTTCGTCTGGCTTCCTTTCGTTGTCGATCAAGCGTGATTGCTTCGTCGGGCTCGATCCTTTTCAACCACAGCACTTCCACTGATCTTTCATCTGTACAGCAAGTTGAAATGCCAAGCCGGAGAACTCTGGGGATGTCGGTGTACACCCCAGACTGTTTCTCCTCGTCCATAAACAATCTTGCTTCTTTTTTCTCCATGTTCACACGAATCGTTGCTGTCTGCCCAACTCTTTCGAATCTCTCAACTATTTCTTTTGGCTGGGTTTTTTCACTTGCTGGCCAAATTTTTCCATTTCTGAGCAAAAAAGACCCACTCATTCCACCGGGAAGTTGCCCACACTCCATCTGCGTGGCATTTTCAGGAAGAGGATGTCTGAGGAAGCCAAGTGCTGAAAAGATGAGAAGAAAGAACAACACACTCACGTTCCGGAAGGTACGTTCAGTTGCTCTGACCTTGAGTTCCCATTCCCCGTCAGCGATTGGGAAGGTGAACACTGATCTCCATGTTGTGCCTTCCCCTTCCTTCAATGTTTTGGTGACAAAAATGGTGGTGGAGTTGAAAAAATGGAAATCTGCGTCGAAATCTCGGATTGAGGCCGTGCCTATCCAAATCTGGGTTCGTTTTACGGCCGACTCGAAGAGGTCCCTTTGCAGTGTGAGTTCCCGACGCACGAGAGATTCTGTTTCATCATGTTCCAACTTCTTCAACCACAACACTTCCACACACTTGTTCGGTGTCTTCGTGAATGTGCTGATTCCGATGCAGAGCGGCGATGGGATGTCGGCAAAAATACCCGGCTGCTCCTCATCATCGATGAACAACCGCGCCTCCCGCCGCTCCAGATTCACTCGAAGAGCTGCCGTTTGACCATTTTCAACACATTTCTTGTTTGGATTGTCTGGCAAGAACTCTTTGGCTTTTCGCCACATCTGGCCATTTATGAGTGTGAAGTGTCCCCCATCAATACCTTTGTGTGACCCACAACAATAGTGTGTTGCAGCTTCAGTGAAAGGGTGAGCGAGAAAACCGATTTCTGAAGAAAATGAAGGGAAAGATGAGTTATACTTGTGTCGCGAATGCTGGTCTTTGTCACCCGAATTCTGAACTCCCATTCACCCCCTCCGATCGGAAACGTCAATGCTGTTCCCAGTTCATCTAGTTCGCCGATCTGCTCAATGGTCTTTGCTGTGAGATTGTGGATTTTGGGATCGAACGTTTTGATGGAATCCATGCCCATCCAAATCTGAAGACCCCCAAATAATGCTGACAGGGAAACATTTGACTCGGTCATCAAAAGTTTGGCTTGCTCAGCCGTTCTTTTATCCGCGGCGTTTTGCTCCAGCGATGTGAACGAATCAGCATCGACCACGATGAGTCGAGTCTCGTCAATGTCACAAATTTGGGACAAAATCAACGGGATCTGATGAGAAATTGGGTTTGAGAGGAATGCGGTTTGTGAAAGAGCAAGAAAAGCCGAGTGAATGACTCGCTTGTTGTTCAGCGGTGTCTTCGTCGCAGAGAGACTTTCAAGGATCCGTGACACTTCCGAAAGAAGACGAAGCATCTGTTGTTCAGTGGCATCGGAGTTTAGGCGAGGGAGAAGAAGCGGCAAGTTCTGCCACGAATCGCTTTTCACCACAGAACTCAGACTGAGGTCTTGATTCGATAACTCACATAAGACAGAGTCTATCGTCGGAAATGTTTCATTTGGGTCAACGTCAGTCGTGTCCTCCTCCTCGCGGCTGTGACAACGATGAAGTGAAGAAAAATGAAGGCAGACGAGTCCTCTTGAGCTTCTCTACGAAGAGCAATCCGGGCCATTTCCATGAAGGCCTCGTCAACATTGCAATTGTCTTTGGAGGACGTCTCGTAGAACAGAATATTCCCTTTCGATTTGCACCATTCTTCCGCACGCTGTGTTGCAACCTAAAATGGAGGAATGAGCATCACAAAAGAAGAGAAATCACACAGTCCGTTGATCTTCAAGATCACTCTTGTTTCCAAGGACAATGAAAGGGAAGTTTTCTGGATCGGTGGGGGATCCTTGGGTGAGGAATTCGTCCTTCCAGCTTTCCAGATTTTCGAACGTTTTGGTGGCGGTCACATCGTAGACAAGAATACATGCATCAGAGCCGCGGTAGAAAGCAACGCCGAGAGATTGGAGTCGTTCAATACCAGCTAGAAAGGGACAAGAAATGGAGGTGTAAAATTGAAGTAGAAGGATGTGAAATTGAAAAAATGAGAGATTAACACACCTGTATCCCAAATCTGCATTGTAACTTGGCGTCCATCAACCATGACTTCCTGATAAAACAAAACAAGCAGGAGGAATGGAGAAAAGCGCGGATGGAGACAAAATAACATAAAACAAGGGAGCAGGGAAATATTGGAGTATTATAAGGGTTTCACACCTTGGTGACGAAATCGGGACCGGTTGTCTTATTGTATTGTTCGCTGAACTTTTGATGTGCGAATTGGTTGATGATAGATGTCTTTCCAACACAAGAGTCACCAATGGCGATGATTTTCAAAAGTGCGCGTTTTTTCTGAGTCATTTGACGGGTGTCGACACCGATCCCATATTTTTGTTCTTTGATGTTTTATCGCTGGAAACTGTCGTTTTGACTCTCTGCCTACCTATCCAGATGTTCAATGCATACATCACGGTGAGGAACCAGAGGAGAAGATCTCCTTTGATTTGATCAACACATTATTCCTTTTTTTCTCATTGTGAACACTCTTCTTTCCATGTCCATGGATTCCCATCGTACGAGTCTGTTTGGTCGTGAGATTTATCAAGTTTCACACCCTTCAAACTCTTCCTATTCGACACAGTCAAATTTCTGGGATCCCTCGAACTTATCACTATCACAGTCGAACCCAGTTGATCGAATCTCTCCATTTGCACCTGAATCTGAGAGTCATTCAAATATCTCGCCTGAACAATGGGGAGTAAACATGGGATTCGACTCTCTCTTCCCAAATACACCGACCTTCTTTTCATTTCCTCATTCAACCTCACCTCCACTTCCTCCTTCGATGGAGTTTTCCTTTGTAGCGCCCCATGATGGTGATAAGACTTTTCTCGACACCAAAGTGGAATCTGTTCCACACGCTGTTTCTCATACACCACCCGTCACACCACACACCTCAAATTCGCCAGTCTCCTCAGTGCCTTCGACTGTTCCCCCAGCGTATGTGAGCTCCAAAATATATCACACCGTGACACCCTCATCAAGACAAAAGAAACGCTTCCTGGATCGGACTGTATCGCCAGTTCGCAAATCGTCATCTCGAACCATAACATTTATAGTCCCTCCACAAAACCGGCTAAAATATACAAAACCGGTTTTATTCATTATATGGTCATTTTTCACAATATAATGCAAGAATTGTACTTTAATAACTCTTAGAAACATGGGAACGGTAGTTTGATAAGAGAGAATATCATCAAAATCGCAAAAAAAACATGAGAAAGTGTCCAAATAATGGGGAAAATGCCTTCTTTTTGTCACTTCTTGGTTTTTGAAAAATCACTAGTTCTTCTTGAAATGGTGTATTACGTAACGTGTTGAGAGATTATGGCGAAATTGTGGATGAAACGTCTTATTTTGATTTTAGCCGGTTTAATAAATAAAACCGGTTTTGTGGAGGGTCTATTATTCCACATCAATTACCCTGAGCAAATGTGCAAACACACCCTGAACAGTGTGTGCTGGACAAAAAGTGCGTCAGCACAACATTCACACTTTCTTGATTCCAAAAAAAAGGGTCCAAAAAAGTTACTCCGATTATTGAAACTTTAGAGACTTTTCCCCGTGATCTTTAACTGAAAATTTCCTCTATTTCGATATATAGAATGTCATTTTGTCAGTTTATCTCTTCATCCCCAACTATTCATCGGATCCGTTCCTATCATCAATTCCCTCCATCGTCGTGAAAAGAGACAAGGTTAACAAACTGTTGGACATTGTTTTCATGTGATATCTTCTGATTTGTGAATTTGAGATTTGTTTCACTCGATTGAGCCTAGTTATTCATGGATTAGATCATCCTCCAGACTCTGTGCTGAATTTCAGAAATGATGGGCCCAAAGTGCACAAGATCGAACAACATGCACAAACCACCACAAACACAACATCCAACACAATGACTTCTGAAAAGATTAATCAAAAGCTAGGGTGTTTTCTCTTCTCTCTCATCCTTCTTCTCCTTTTTTGCTCTATATCTCATCTCTCACTCATAGATTGTGACCGTAACGGGGAACATTGTAGTGTCGGAATGGTATGTCCCCCTCTCGTTTACCTCTCTTTTATGGACTGTCCACTGATTTAGAACATCATTAAAGATGGATGGAATCTGGAATGAGTTGGATCAGTCTGCCAGACACGATCGGTAAATCAAATGCTGAAATGATCTCACCGTACGTCGCCCTCTCTTTTCTCTCCCTCTTTATTGTTTTTTCGAAGTTAGGACTTAATTATTGATAGATTGAAAAGCAAAGTGAATGATCATTCTGGCCGTCACGATCGGGCAGGGTCATGCTGAAGAGCGCACACCGTATGCTTCCCTCTCTGTTTACATCTCCATTTATTGTTTCTTCTCTATTTTTAAGACCTAATTACCAGTCGATACGGAGTAAAAAGACTCTGATCTAACCTGTTGTCCTGATCGGACAGTGGATTGTATACTCACGCACGTCGTGTGTTTCTCTCTTTGTTTGCCTCAATCTTGATTGTTTTTCCCCTTTGAAGACTTATTGAGCAATAGGTACCTTTAGAAATGACTCCGTTCAAACGGGCTGTCCTGATCGGACAATGTAATGCCGAAGAGCACAAACGGTATGTTCCTCCCTTTACTTTCATCTCATTTATCTTCTTGAATTATCATCCTCTCTCTCCTTCTGATTCCCCTCATATCTTCCTCTCTTTTCCTTTTCCTCGTGATGTCGATTCTTTTACTCTGTCTTTGCTGTCCCTGAAGCCAAACTGTCCATATGGGAATGGAGCCGTGGTGGTGAACCTCTCCTCTACTCGTGTTATCTCAGGACAGAGCGCCAACCACACCCTTGACAATCTTGTCATCACAGTCAATGGATTGGACAGCCCTCTGTGCTCAAACAACCCCAAATGCCACACGTTGACCTACATGTCCAGTAACTCAAACAAAGATGCTAAAATTGCTGTTGAAGAAGGGACTTTTGATGTATCCCAAACAGAAGAAGGGTTTGACGTCACATCCCGCAAGCTTGTTATCACAGGCAGTGGAATGACAAACACCATAATCAAACTGTCAAAGCCAGCCAATCGAAGAACATCTTTCTCGGTGACATCTGGTCAATTGGCCATGATATTAATCGCGTTCTCACTCAAAGGCGGAGAGGCCGGACTTCAGTTAACAATCTTCAATCTGAACGGAAAGGGGTCGCTGACTCTCGCAGGATGCAATTTTACTCATTCAGTCAACGTGATCAAGTCCAGGTTCACCGTTATTCAGAGGGGCACACTCAAAGTCACCAAATGTGATTTCTCGTCACTTCCATCAACCTGCACACACAATCTTGTCATAAACGTCTCACTGCAAGGGAATCTTCAGATCTTAATCGACACTTGCGTGTTCACCTCGATCACTCTCCAAAATCCTGACGATCTCTTCCAATCTGCGGTTCTTCTTAACATCGAAGGAGATATGACCAACTACCAACTGCAAGCGCTGACATTCACAGGAGGAGCAGCATGCAAAGGTTCAGACCTTCATTTTGCGTGTCCAGATGTTGTGCCGGTTCACATCCGTTCCCACTGCAGATTCAGCTTCAAAGACAACAAAAAGGGCAATAGACGCTTCCATGTCAAAACAGAAACAAATAGAGGATCTAAACAATTTCGTTCTTCAATGGTATTTCTCAAGACAGACGCTTTTCGTTTCAGCCACTGGAGATGACAATCGCAATGGCAAAACGGCAGAAATTGAATGCAAATCAATCAGTCGCGTCGATCCTACCAATCCGTGCACCGCAGCAGGCCGACATCATAGCGCTGTGCAGGTTCGCCTTCCTATCACCGTTGGGGCTGTTCATCTCCTCGTCCGCAACTGAGCTGTGGCTCGTCGTTCGCCTTCCGTTTCGCTGATTGCAGGCAACAACTCTATGGGAAGAATCCCTCAGCGGATCGGAAGACAGTGGCAACTCCTGATAGAACAGGAATTGCGCACCAATGATTCAGTGTTCGAGTGGAAGCTGAGAAAGAAGGCGAGAAGGAACTGAACAAGCCGCATTCGCTTTTCAAAATGAATACCCTCTCCTCTCGCTCGATCCTCCTCTACCCCAACAACCAAGTTCTCATCGTCCTTCCCGAATGATACGCAAGAGCAACTGGCCTCGACTGCACAAACCACTCCACAATGTAGTCAGAGAAGATAGTCAAGTACTGAAAGTTGAACAGAATGTGTGAGAGACGAGAACATTCACTTTAAGGATATCCATTTCATTTAGAGCCACTATTATTTTCACAGGACCATCTCGTCTCCAATATAGATTTCATGTTGCATTCTTCTGTCATTTTTCCATTGTACAATCACGACGGTTGACCAGGTTTATCCTTCCGGTTGAATTGGAACGTAATATGGGTTGATCAATCCAGACTTAGATTCACACATTAGATGAGGTTCTACTTAACAGTTTGATCTGATTTCAACAAGTTAATCCATCTAGTATCGAAATAGAGACATATGTGACGTGTTCCGTTTCTGAACAGTGTGTGTGCTGAAAAATGACAAAATTGCGCAAAAGCTCAGGGTAACACATCAACAAAATGCCCAGTCAATGCCGGCAAGCTCTGGATATTCACAACCGACTTTCTTCTCGGAATCGTCGCCTGAAGAAGAAAGTGGGAGCCAGAACACAGTCATGGACAAAAGTGATCGGCAGGAAAAATGACAAACTCTGGTCTGACGATTTGGGAAAGGAGTTCGATGCTGAAACGACACATGTGTGGAGGTGACATAACATCGACACGCATCGAGGTTAGTAGACTGGTCTACAGTTCGTGGGTGAGAAATACGAACCATTCCACTGTAGACGTTTTTTTACGAATGTTTTCTTTTTCTTGCGGAGGAGGCTGAGGATCTCGCTAATTTCGGTATCAATGATCTCATCTCATCACCACCTCTCACTGTGTGAAAAATTGTCGATTGTGGTTGAGCACATATTTTTGTCACTTTTTTTCAGACCCTTCATTCTTCCGTATCTCCATCATGAAACAACTGCTCGCTCTGATTTTCTCGCCACAATGGTTTTTTTGATGATGAAGTGTCTGACAACATAAAAACCAAATTTCACCGCTCAGTGTTTCTGGACAGGAAAACCGAGAACTTTTGTCCATGACTGACAAGACCAAGCCACATTATCTGTTTGTCACGCAGATCCCAAGGCCGCTTGTGAGGAGCGATTTTTCTATTTCCTTTTCAGCACGTGGGTGATTTGATCCAGTCATCCCGCTTCGTTTATAAATGGTTTTTTGTTCGTCCTACAAATTCATCGTTTTGGCACGGATTCAAGTTTATTCGCTGATAATCGCTCTTTCATTTGTTCGCTGGTTATCACTCTTTCCATTCTCCGCTAATATTCGCTTCGATTTTCATGATCTCTTCTGTTCAGAATTATTTCTTTTCGCAATTTCTCCATTTCTCTTGGTTCTCCTCTCTTCTGCTGAGCACTGTCCAAAAAAGGTCACTCTGATTGTTCTCAATGCTTCAACATGTGAATTCTGACCCATAATTATCTAAACTCTTGAACCTCCTCGAAATCGGACTCAATCGCTGATGTGTATGTCTTCATTTCCCCATTGAGTTCTCTAGCTGTCTCTGATGCTGTTTCAGCCAATATAGAGACCGAACCTCAGTCAAACTCTCTCACTCCCAGTTTCTTCTTTTTCCGTTGTCATTTTTATACAACATCACAGAAAATCTTACCCCGTCAAAGATTCCGCGTCTTCGTCAAAGCCCGACAACATCTCCTGCCGCCTCTCGTTCTTTATCTGCTTCTGAACAAAGCCAAACCACAGAACCATCAGCAACTGACTTGAACCCCACCCAAGAACCAGAAAAAGGAGATCCATCTCTAATATCCACCAATACTACTGATCCATCCACAACAGACGTCCTGGAATCGATCCCACTCTTCACACTGTCATCGTTCGATCTCAATCTCACCCTCTCAGTCCCGATGAAGGCTGTGACCGATACTGATCGTGAATTGCTCGGAAATCTTCAAACAGGTAGTCTTATGATGACAATTGGATATTCAGATTCAGCTGATGGAACCAAAGATACTTCACCAGAAAACTCCCCAAATGAGAATGAAGACGATGAAATTGTGATTGAAGGAGAAACAGAACAAACTGATGATTACGACTATTATGATGAGGTGTTTGAAGCAGATATTGAAGACCAAGATCCGTCGCCACAAGCTGACAACGATCCGGAAAATGACGAAAGTCGAAATACTGAACAACCCGCCGAATTAGACGAAGATCAGCCAACTGTTCCAAGCCAGCTTTCGTACACTGTCTGTTCAGATGATGCATTCGATCAATCGATTCGTCCCCATTCACATCACCGACCATCGTTTCAGATCGAAAAAGAAAAGAAAAAAGAAGAAGAAGAAGAAGAAAAAGAGGAAGACTGGTCTAAGCCACCCGTTCAAGAACCTGTCCGTGATAGCAGACAAAGAGGAAAGACACCTCCCGTCATTCCAAGACTTCCTTCACCTGGCCAACGCAAATTACCGACGAGACCAACCTCACAACCACGAATAGAACCGCAAGAATCGGTGTGCTTGTGTTCTTTAGAGAATTTTCATTATTGTTTGGTTGTTATTTCGATCAGGGGAAGTCAGGCTTCAATCTCAGATTAAACCAGAACACGGTGGCGGAACAGGAAGACAAAGAGTTAAAACGCAAAGAGCGCGAATATCAACGATTGGAACGTGAAGCATTAAAGAAGCAAAAAGAAGCAGAGAAGGAGAGGGAACGTGAGGAACTAAGAAAAGAGATGGAATGGCGGCGAAAAATGAACGAACAAGACAAATCAACACCATCCAGAGACGCAAAATCTCCGCAGCGCTCTCACGATCGCGGAAAACAGAGTATATCTCCTCAGCCATCACCATCGAAACCGGCCAGAGTTCCAACGCAGGTTGCAGGCAGTGTGGCAGTTTCTGGGAACAAATTAATTGTTACAATCAAAAAGAAGAAGAAGAAGACAGCAGGAACACAGCCGGTCTCGAAGAGGAAGATTGTGATCAACCACGGAGGCGTGAGATTGGATCGGGTGCGTGGAATGAAGATTGAAGCGCCTCTGATGGCCAAAGATATTCCAGCACTCCGAAGACGCAATGAACTGATTAAACAGGGAAAGTGGTGATGATATAGTTGGATTTGGATGAGTGATAGGGGAAGCGATCACTCAAGATCTTTTTTCTTCGTTTTTGTGTCAGTACAATTTCACGTGAAGTTATTCACATTGTCTGAGTTCTGCTCGCTTGTCTTTCGTGTGATTGCGTTGGAATGACTTTTGATCGTCCCCCAAATAGGAGACATCCACTGATCCAACCATGATTAAACATTCTCCAATAATCACTCCGAAGAATCATTGTCCGTTCATCTCCAAGCATGGAATACGATGTCTCACTTGTTTTTATGTCATCTCATCGTTTTCTGTCTACTTATCTTTGATCCACAGCGCCTTGCGAAGATTCTCATTATCGGTGACTATGACTCAAAGGGTTGTAACCTTCAATATCATTTGGTGTGATCACTGCCTTTCTCTTCACTTTTAGTCGGCTTTTGTCTGTCAAGGCCCACTCACGGTATTACGTTTCTGGAATCGGAATCGACTTCGTTTGCTTCTCTCTATCTCTCTGCAAATTCACTCTGTTGGTCGTTTTTTGGCTCTCTTCACATGTTGGTGTTATTCAGGTTATCCGTACTATTCAAACAGATGAGGAGAAAGTGAAATTCCAAATCGTTTGAAAATCTTGCCATCACTTTCTTTGTCCTCAATGAATTATTCTTCACTTTTTCAATTTCCGTTTGGTGATGAACTCTTTTGATATATTCATGATGTTAGTGGGATGCCAGTTCCTACAGTCGATTTCGAACCATTCACCCACCTCTATACCGTGGGACGTCCGTTCTGCTCGTTGCTTACAATCCAATGATTGAGTATGTTGAAATCTCTCCCTTTCTCGTGGTTTCTCTGTAAGTTCTGGTTTCGTTGTCTTTCTTGTCACTATTGTTCACTTTTGAGTTTTCTTTGTCAATTTCGTCCTGATTATCATCGTCAAATCCGCTCGACTCATTGCTTGATGATTCAGAACAACCTTCAGAAATATTCAAAGATGGTTGGAAGAGGCTGACATCCATTTGAGCTCCCCAGCCATCCGAATGTTGGTTGAACACACATCGTCCCATGACCGACCGCGAGAAGTGCCGATCGGAGCAGGAAAGGTTTGGATGAGACGTTCTCTCTTTTTGACCATTCAATTGTTTTCGAAGTGTTGCGATTGGATTGTATTCTTTTCTGTGTTTGATGTTGTCTGTTTCGTTGATTGTTAGGAAATGGCCGAATCGCTGGGTCTTTTGTACGGCGAAGTGGATTCCACGTTCGAACGGTACAATGACGATATTCTCAAACTGTATTGCAGTTCCTTTTCTTGATTCTGTGTTTGTGTTCGATGTCGTTTTGTTGTTTCAGATTGGCTGACGAGTTGCACTTTGCATTCCCATTGGATGATGTCCAACCATCCTCTCGCCCTCCGCAACCGCCTCTGAAAGTGTGATCATTTTGTGATTTTGAAAGGATTTGTGAAGACCTCCAGTGGTGATATTCGTATCAAATATCCAATTGTTCTGTCCCTTCTCTTTCTTTTCTTTGTTGTGGTCTTCTTTTTCTGTTAATTGGCATTGCACTCGGTTGTGTTGTTTTGGGTTTTTGCTCGTTTTTTGTGAATGTCTCTTCAGTCATGGACAAAAGTTTTCGGTTTTCCTGTCCAGAAACACTGAGTGGTGAGATTTCGTTTTTGTTTAGTCGGACACTTCATCATCCAAAAAGAACATTGTGGCGAGAAAACCAGAGCGAACGGTTGTTTCGTAGTGGAGATACAGAGGAACGAAGAGTCTGAAAAAAAGTGACAAAAATAAGTGCTCAACCACAATCGACCATTTTTCACACAGTGAGAGGTTGTGAAGAGATTAGATCATTGATACCGAAATATACGAGATCCTCCGACTCTTCCGCAAGAAAAAGCGAACATTCGCAAAAAAACTTCTACAGTGGAAAGGTTCGCATTTCTCACCCACAAACTGTAGACAAGTCTACCAACCTCGATGCGTGTCGATGTCATGTCACCTCCACACATGTGAAGTTTCAGCATCGAACTCCTTTCCCAATTCGTCACACCAGACTTTGAGCTTTTTCCTGCCGACCACTTTTGTCCATGACTACTTCACTTCAAGTGACCTATTACAAGAAATCAAAGAAATTCAGAACTGTTGACTTCAGATTACTCGTTTCATTTGATGATGATGCTTCAAAATGTCTTTTGTCAAAACTTTTCCCATACTTCATAATTTTATTCTTGAGTTTTTGCTCAGGTGTGTCATTTGTGGATTTGATGGATGTGCGAGCTGACAGAAAGGACACTTCATAAAAATAGTTCTTATTTAGAGTGATATGATTGTGGATAAATCCAAGACAAAGGTAGAACAAGTCAATAAACGGACATCATATGATGCTTCCTGTGGACCGAAGCCGATCAACCAAACAGAAAGAAAATCAAATTACAAACACACGATAAAGATAACATAACACCGACCAATGAAGAATAAACTACATCTGTGTACAACAAACTAACTCTTCTTCGTCGATTTCAGCTGAACTCCAAAGATGTTCCCTCCAGCTTGTCCTCCACCAACACCTGACACTGCTTTCGGCTGCGCTGATTGTTGTTTAGCGATCTGCGAAGGTTTCAACCCAAATTGTCCATTCGGCGTCGAATTCTGCTTCGCCGGCACCGCATTCTGTCTTTGAGAGAATCCGGGCTTCGGAGCAGCAGCTGGTGGCGGCGGCAGATCGTTTGGAGGAGGCGGGAGGTCGCTCGGAGGCGGAGGGAGATCGTCTGGAGGCGGCGGAAGGTCATCAGGCGGCGGAGGCAACGATGCCGGCTGAGTTCGGGCAACATTTGGGGGAGGGCCAGGTGGAGGAGCGTGTTTTGGAGGTGGGGGACGGTTGGATGGGAGAGGAGGCGGTTGGGTTGGAGGTTTTATTTGAGTCGGGGGTTGATAGGCATTGGCTGGTTGGTATTGTTGAACTGGCTGTGATTTGGAGGCGGTGAATGTGGGGTTCTGTGCAGTGACGACAGATGCAGGCGAATATGAATAAGGTTCGGCCACAGCCTGTTTCTGTTCAACTGGCGTGCCAATCTCCTGAAGATTTGCTGATTGATTAGCTGGTGGGTAACTTCGCCTCTTCCCCCTTCGAACGACGAGCAGAATCACAATGACAATGACAGCAGCGATCACGAGTGTTCCTACGACCGCCCCAACAACAATCCCAGTCACAGTACCCGCCGACAGCCCTTTCTTTGGAGGCTTTTCGGGATCTGTGGGGAAGGGGAGTGTTGTGGGAACGAAGGCGAGTTCGCGGTTTGTGAATGTTTCTCTGATGGAGATGATTTTGTAGTTGAAGCCTTCGACGAACGGGACGGTTTCGTTCACTGGGAATTTCATTTCGCTTCCTCCGTTTTCATCAATCACCATTTCGATTTTGATTTCGGCGTTGGGGAGAGAGTGAATGGTGAAGGATGAAGAGACAACAGATTCAGGGTCTGAGAGCGAAGTGGTCTGGAAAGTCAGGATGAGTGAGATTCGAGGGAGAGAAGTCCCATTCACACGAACGATGATGAACTCGCTGTCAGACGACAACACCAACTGCAGCTGCGTCACCCTTTCTCCTCCTGCTGGCGTCGTGAAGTTGATTTTGTTGAAAAGAATCTTTTCTTTTTTGTGTTTGATCGATTTCACTTTGTAAATCGTTTCGTATTCCATCTTTTCTTTCGGCTGCATCTGAACAAGACCACTCGCCGAAAATTCATCAACACTCGTGACTACGAACTTCACCGATCCGTTCAGCTTGACTGTGTAGTTCCCTTCTTTCGGAAGCGTCGTTCCATGCAGTGTGATTGACATGAAATCCAGATCTGAATGAATTGTCGCTTCAACTGACTGGATCGTCGGTTTCAGTGTTGGAACTGTCAGAACAACTCCCGAGCAAAGAATGGGAGTGGAATGGGTGAACGATTGAACCACACACTGCTCTCCATATTCCAGTTGTTCATCCTCGCCGACAGAAATCTGAGCTGATATTGCGTATGTCGAAGAACGAGGTGATGCTGTGACATTCACAACTCCTTTCTTCGTTTCCAGACTCAGATTGAACTGTCCAGTTGTGGGAAGTGACTCCCCATTCACATAAACAACAATGGATCGATTATCTGCTGAAAGATACCCAGAAACATACGTGACGCGTGCTGGTCCTTGCTCAACCTTGAACTGTTGAGAACATCCATCCAAAGCGACGTCGGTGTGGGAGATCCAAGCTGTGTACGTCCCTCCAAATTCGGCGAGTGGGGAGGGGTACAGAGGGATAGTTGCTGGTTGAGATTCGGTTGATGTGGAAGGGGAGAGAGTGATGGTGCGAACTATGCCGAAAGTGTATCGAATTGTGAATGGATTGGTGGTTGGTAGATTCTCGCCTTTGATTTGAAGGGAGAGACTGCTCTTGTCAGCGCTCATTTCCATGTTTAGCGACTGAACTGTTGGCACTTTTGGGGTTCCTGTGGTGAAAGAGGGGAAGGTGTGGATGATTCCAATGCTTTCTGAATGTGTGATCGTTGCGAGTGAGTATTCCGTGTTGGCTGCGAGATCCTTCCCTTCTCCGATTGTGATGTCAACTCCTGCAGTTTCTGTGGACGTTGAACAGTCCACTGTGTATTTCTTGTTGAGTTCGGAGAGTGTAAATGTGATGGTTCCTGTTTCTGGGAGATTTATACCCTTCAGTTGGAGAGTGAGTTTTCTGTTGTCGAGTGTGAAGGTTTGTGTGATTTCTGTGACACATGGAGGCATTACTGGTGTTGTGAAAGATTTTCCAATCGCATTGGCGAGATGTTGTGTGCTGTGGACGACTGATCTGACTTGATATGTCTTCCCATAACTTAAAAGTCCAGTTGGGAAAATGGTGATCATTCTGCTCGGACCTGATGCTGAAGCAGACGATGCTTCCATCTGAATTGACATGATCGTTTCAGCGTGGAATTGGACAGTGAATGTTCCTTCTGTTGGGAGACCCGATCCGCTCACGGAGAGGATCACTCCATAACGATCTGCAGTGGGAACGCAATTGACGGAAGTGACTTGCGTGGAGTTGTCTGTGGCAGTAGGAGTGTAGAAAGAGACAGTTGAGGACAGGAATTCGGCAGAAGGGTGAGAAATGGAGGTTATTCTGTATGGTCGTCCAAAAATGAATGAACTGCCTGAAGCAGCAATAGGAACCTTTATTATTCCTGTTGTGAGATCTGTGGCTGTGTTAAGAGTGACAGTGATGGTGGAATTGAACACGACAGTGATCGTCCCAGACGTTGGAAGATACCAACCCGTAAGGCCTATATCGATGGATGTCGAGTCTGAATTGAGCGAATAAAGCACTGTTTTGATGATTGGGGACGCTGTTGGAGCAGAGGGGGAGGTATAGGCAGAAGATCCTGATGGGATCGGCTCTCCATCCATCCACACAGTTTGCGGGAAATGCGATTTGGAATATTGAACTAACGTTCCATCAACTAAGACTGGGTCGCTTACAGCTTTTGTGGGGCTGGTAATGACAGTTGTTACCCGCGCTCCCGTTCGGAAGAGTGTTTCAATCGTTTTGCCCGTAAGTCCAAGTCCAGTCACAGTGAAGATAAAATATCGTGGATCGGGAGTATATTGGGTTGGTGTGTTGTAGTTAATGTGGGGAATAACCGGAGGAACTGTAAGGGTTAGTGACGAATGGGTGATCGTCTTTTTGGTGTGGGTGATGCTAACAACTTGATAAGACGATGAAAACTCGAGTTTAGGGCTTGATCCAGTCGCAGGGACGACCACTTCAGCAGATTCGGTGATAGATGACCCATCGAGTTCAATTGTGTTGCCATTGGAGAGAGTGACTGTGAACTTACCCAAAATAGGCAAATTCGACCCAACAATCTGAATAATAGCAGATGTTAAATGGCTGACTGATGTTGTGGCTTTAACTTGTTGGATTGAAGGAGGACCTGTTGGGATTTGCATCGTGACGTTTTGGCAGAACACAACTCGTTTAGCATTTTCGTTGAAGACAGATATCATTTCATACTTCACACCAGTTTGAAATCCCCCGCTTGAAATCGGGACATTTGAATTGCTGCCTTGTGTATCGCTTCCGAAGCTAATGGTGAAAGAATGCTCGGATCCAGATGGATTCTTGACTGTCGCAGTGAATGTAATACCCGTTGGAAATCCTCTTCCAAGTGCCGTGACCGTCGCTGTTGATCCGCCAGAGTTAGCCTCGATCTCAATTGCAGTGATCTGTGGTACGATCTGCCCGCTGACCCAATTGTAATTTTCGTGGTCAACATAAATGTCTTTTGCGAGTTCTGTATAAAAATTGGTGAACATTTGGCATCCATAGACACCATATGCTGCCCCTGTCGCCGCATGATGATAAGCAACTCCAATTGAATTGCCCGACGCGCCTTCAATGTTGTTTCGATGACCAGCAGAGTTGAACCATTGGCACATTCCGGCATAAGCCGTTGATGTACCAGCCCCGCGTGCAAGAACATTTTCGGAACAACTTCCGCCTCCACCGTTCGCGCGGTAGACAGCACATCTCGCAGAGAAGTTGTCGTGGCTGATTGTAGGTTGGGTGGCCATATAGTGGTTGTGTTTGTCGCATTCGTGGTGAATGAGAGGGTGCCAATTCAATAAATTCTTTTCAGTTGGAAGGGTAGAGCGATGTTTGTTCGTGATTGCGGCGGCGAGTCTGCCAAGCGCGATTGAATAATCGTAATCACTTTGTTTGGGGAGTCTCAAAACATCATAAACCAACGGAACTGTATGGTTTACGTCGTCGTTGCGCAATGTGACGTTGTTTAATCCAGTTTTGGACGAAGAATAGCGGTAACATTTGTTGATGGATGAAGCGATCGGGACTGCATGTGGAGCAATCGAAACAGGACTTTGAGGTGGATTCTCTGGAAATGAGGAGACTTCCGCGACTGAAAAAACGAATTGGAGGATTGTGAAGTAAATCATGGAGAGACTTTCCCGAATAATACCTTGATCAGTTTCTGTCAATTGAGATGAGTTCGTTTCACGAATTCAAGACGGTTCTATGTGAAACATGTCTGTTTGAAGAGAATAGACCAGACTAGATTGTCCAATTTGGAGCCCCAAGAAACGGATGAAACAAGAAGAGACAGAACGGCAAAGAAGCGAGCTAAAGAAGAGACAAAAGGGAAGAAGAAGAAGAACGAAAGAAGGCAGAAGGGAAATTGAAGACTGAACAGAGGCGAAAGGAAGAAGCGGAGAAGCAAAGGACAGTACTGAAGGAAAAAGAGCGAAAACGATTGGATAACGAGGAACGAAAGCGGAAAGAGGAAGAAGAAAGGATCAGATTGGAAGAAACTCGAAAAGAAGAAGAAAAGAAGCGATTATTGGAAGAGGAACGGTACAAGTTGGAAGCAGAAAGAGAGCGCATCAAGGAAGAGAATCTGCGAATCCAAAAAGAACGAGAGCGTCAACTTGAGGAGAAAAGGAGGGAAGAAGAGAAAAAGAGGCTGGAAGAAGAAAGACTTGAGCAAGAAATGAGACGACAAGTGGAAGAGGAACGGACGCGAAAAAATGAGGAAAAACGAGCGATTATTGCACGAAAAGAAGAGGAAGAAAGACTAAAACAAGAACGTGAACGAGAAGAATCAAACACACATTTGGCATCTGATCGTTCGTCAAGCTCGACTCAACGACATCAACAGGACTCCCAGGCTTCCAAATCACTTGCATCACCATCACAGACAACAGCAAAGCCACCCCTCTCTTCAACCTCACAGACCGTTGAGACTCTGAGCCGAGATAACACGACCCCAGCACAATCACTCTCGTTCCCTCACAACTTCCTGTCACCTCTATCCGGGTCGCGGAGTCAAACAACAAAAGCAGACACTCCAACATCTTCGTCAGTCAATTCACCGAACACCAGTTTTCCCTCCATGTTCTTGGAGGAACACAATGACAAACGCGATCGTGATTCACCAGAGAGGAGAAATACTGATGATGTTGTCCCCTCCACTTCACTTTCAGAAACAGAATTGACGCAAAGAACGAGAGAAGAGGAGAGTTCTGATGCAACTATCGTCTCTCCGAATCCTCTCCAGAAACGCGGGTCGCTTGTCATGGTACAGCGAAATTCAGACCTCTAAACTCCTTCCACATCGGAGAATCAATCTGATCCTCCGAAACACAATTTGACAACAACAAACACACCGTCTGTGTTCCAAACCAAAGATCGCCCAACATCGCATCGATCAATTCGGGATTCTGAATCAGAGGGTCTTTCCAGACCATCATCAGCTTATAAATCGAGCACTACAAATCAGTCATCCATCTCAGTTGCCCCTGTGACAGTGTCCACATCAAACGCAACTCGAAATGAGCCTTCTTCGTCACTCTCCTACAACAAACCCTCATCTCCCTCCTCCTTCACCTCATCAGCCCAATCAATCTCCCAAACGACAATTTCATCGAATCAACCATCCACTATTTCGTTTGAAACGTCATGCGTCACGACCTCACAACATTCAGAATCGCCGTCGTCCAATCTCTCTACAACCGCGTCATCGCTCACAAGAACGGATTCTGTTCGTTCAAATCAGCTGAACTCCACTCTCCCGTCGTGTCAATCAATCACATCACTTCGACTTTGTTCTTCAGCAGTAACATCTCTCAATTCCACGTCTTCTCAAAATCCAGTCGAAGTTCCGACAAATCACCAGATGTCGCTGTCGTCGTCTCTCAAGAATTTGAGTATCAAGAAACAGAAGAAGAAGCCGCTCTCCTTCTCAATTCTGCAAACGTCGACGATGAAGGACCGCTTTGACACCAATCCGAAAGACCACGAACCCAAAGAAAAGCCCGCAAACCGCAGTACTGATTATTCGGAACACCATTCTTCGTTCGAGTCGACACGACCAAATTCAAGCTCAAGTTACGTCCAAAGCGGTTCCACACGCACTCATTCATCAATATCCGACAATCATCTTTCAACTTTAAAGAAAAACCAGTTTACTGTTCCGTCAGTCAACGCGACGTCAACATTCATGAACCCAACCATCTCGTCTCGACTGAAGATGAACGATCGCATGAACGAACCAGCAAATACATCGTCAGGAACACCACTCATCGTCCGAACACGCCCAGCGTCGCCTTCCTCACCAACTTCTGCGTCGCGTCATTCTGGCTTCTCGTCGCCTCACACAAAGTCCCAAAGCACAGGAAGGAAGTCAGATGTGGTTGGGCCGTCAACACTTCCTTCATCTTCGTTTTCGTCGTCTGTTGGAGGAGGACGGAGTCAGATCAGATCCTTCTCTTCGTCGACCTGGAATACCCGAAATACGCCGCCCTCAACAGCAGCCAATCGCTCATCTCAGTTTTCTGCCCCGTCCCAATCGGCCGGCTCTTCGGGTTCTCGCCCTGCTTCTCCAACACGGTCGTCGCCTCGCCATCAGTCCACACCTTCGTCCCCCTCGCTCAACACGTCCACTTCTTCCCTTCCTTGGAATAAACACAAGCCAAGGTCGTTGTATGCCTCTAGCCGACGCACATCAACCCCGCCACGATCATCGCAGTCGGGATTCACTCCGTCGTCTTCTCGTTCGAAAACTACGAGTGGGCTGTCGAATGGGCGATGAAGAAGTGAAGAAGCATGATTTTCCAATACTGTGCGGTCGTTTTGGTTGGGATTAGTGGCATCGAAACAGAGATCTCACCATTCTTGTTTTGTTGCTCCTTCTCTTCAGAGATTCCTTTCTCATGATTTTAGGTTCTTATTTAGCATACCAAACACCTTGTTAATTGTGTATCCGACTTTGATTGAAAGGTAGTGCGGAGGGAGACAAGATTTCGAGTCAGTTAGTTGAAGATGATGAAATGTTGAATAAAGAATGACAATTAAACATTACAAATCAATCAAACTCTTGCACAAGCTGTTCCAGTGATGACAAAAGGTCAGATGCATTCGATGACGGTGCTTTCCTCTCGTTTTTTGGTGCTTCTGAAGGTCGACTCGATCCTCGCTTTATCGACTCTGAATGATTTGATTGCTGCATGGGAGACCGAAGAACTGTTTCAGGTGCCGAAAGTTCCTCTGTATCTCCTCCTCTTCCTTGTCCAACTGGAGATTTGTCCTGCTTCATTGGGGATGCTTGGCTCAGCGCTGGATGAGAGGGATGTGGCGGAGAGTGTTCTTCAGTGATCAGCACTGGATATTTCGACAGTTCCGTCGACCCAAGCTTCTGAGTCGCATCTGGCTTCCCTTTCGGTGTGTTCGTTCTTTGTTTGAAAATTGGTGATGTGGTTGGGCCAACAGCAGGGGCGTTTGAGTTGGAATTATCAAAGAAGTCAACAGACACAGTTGATGGGTCATCGAGATGGTTCTGGAGCTGAGAGTCAAGCGAGTTGGGTTGTTGGTTGATGTGGTGTTTGATCAACTGGGAGTGCTCTTTCAACGTTTGCTGTGTGATTTCTTCCTGCTCGTCCACTCGATTATCAAGTTCGTCGAGTCTGATCCCGTCAGATTCAACGGTTGTCGTCAGAGTTTGGAGTGCTTCTTGAATCTCTTGGATCGTCTTCCCCTTCTTCACAGCATCCAAAGTCAGAACTTCATGTTCCTCACGAAGGCTTGTTTGTCGTTCGGCGATCGAAAGGAGAGATGAGGCCGATTGGGCAACATCTTTCCCAACTTGTGTCATAATCTCGTCGAGATGGTTGATTCGGAAGGATGTGTGGTTCAGTCTTTCTTCAAGATCAAAGACACGGTCTCCAAGGTTTGAGAGATCGTTTGCAAAATGATCAGTTGAGTTGGAGTGAGATTGTGGCTGTTCTTGGAATAGGATTGGATCTGAGATGTGTGCGGAAAGGCGGCCGGGTGTTTCATTCATCTCTTTTCTCTGCTCCGGTTGAGATGTTCTGCGCGTCTGTGGTGTTGGACCATTTGATGACGGGCGAGAGATCGGAGTTAGAGCCTTAAATTGGCGTGCTGTCTTCTTGTCCAAGCTGTCGATAATTGAAAAGAGATCTTGAAGATCACTAAGGGGTGCTTTGGTTTCGATTTCATTCTGAAGGAGTGGAAGTTTGGATTTAAGCGCGGTCAGATCGGATCGAAGTTCTTCGGTTCTCCGCAGAGAATTATCTTCGGCAGTCTGTCTAATTTCATCTAGGTCTTCACGCAGTCTCTCCAAAGACCTTTCGTGAGTCTCCTTTGAATATCGGAGTGTTTCGAGCTGTTTGAAAAGCTCTTGTTGATCAATTGGTGCTAAAGCTGAATCTTGCATTGTTCTGTTCGGTTTTTGTGTGGGTGTCGGCATTTGTGACTTTTGTTGTTGGTTGATGAACGTTTGCATCATTTGATTCATCCGATCTTCTACTCCATCGTTCATCGCTCCAATCACCTCTTGTGTTCGAGCAACTAACGATTGAAATTCGGTTTGCAATCGCAGAAATTGAGTGCTGATGTTATCAGTGTTGGTTGTAAGTTGTGCAGATGTCTTGCTGAGCGACTGGATTTTTGAATTTGTCTGTTGTCCGTATTCGGTCAACCTGTTGTTCAACTTTGAAAAATGAGTGAAAACAGATAATTTCCAAACTGTTTCAATTTGGCTCTTTGCTCTGCTGACCTCTTCCTCCGTGTCTCGTTGACTTTCAATTTGGGCGTGAATAACTCTCTCCAGCTGCGAATCTGTTCGTTCAGCTGTGACAGATAGAACACTGTCGAGATAATCTTTCGTCACCAGATCGTCGCTCCGTGAGAGAAGAGGAGAAATCTGTTCCATCGTCGGACAATTTCGGATCTCGGATTGGAGACGTGAGAATTTTGTATGGATTTCTTCAGGGTTGATTTGGGATCGTGTGAGATAATGTTGGAGAGTATCGGCGAGTTGAGAGCGGGATACAAATGCCGCAAGACTGGTGTTCAAATCTTCTTCAAGGACCATCTGTTTGACAACTGACTGAAAAACATAAAGAAAAGAAAACTCACCTCCAAATCTGTAATCGTCGCTTTGGTCTGAAGAACGACAATCAGATCTCGAATACTTGCTTCGGCATCACCAAGTCTGGTTTCAAGATTTGTTTGGACATTCATCACTTGATTCATTCTATGTTCGGTTGTGGTTACTAATCTGTGGTAGTCCGAGGAAGGATCATATTGTTGTGGTTTCTGCTGACATTAGAATGATATAATAGAAAATGACTGACAGAGTGTCTGTTGGCTAAAATTGTGCTTTCATATTTGTCAGAGAAGTCTGTGAATCTGGATTGCAACTGAAATGAACGATGAGATGAGTGGGTCGAGGTCAGAAAGCGATACTGATTGAATTTCTTCGTCCTTTTGGACGATAATGGATTTGAGTTCTTGAATTCGGTGGTTTGTAGCTTCCATGACTTGAGTTAGTGAAACAACAAGTGATGCCAGTTGGGGGAGATCCATTGCATCAACGATGGTTGTGGTGGGCTCCATTTGATGAGGCTTCTCGACACAGTCCTGGGAAAAAGATTGGGGAAGATCGTTACTCGGAATGGAAAATGACACATGGAAACACAGTGAATATTGATCTGGTCAAAAAACATAAAATCAAGGGTATCACTGCACTTGACGTGTCGCAAAATATAGTTGTGTAAACAAAGGGTTGATCAACATTTTGTTCCGAATGAGGGACCTTTTTGTAGATGCACTTCAAAAGGAGGCTTATTTTCACTGTTTCTTTTGATATTTCTCTCATAATGCTGAATTAAAGGTGAAATGAATGAGTAATCGTTTTTAAAATGATGACCAATCGGAATCGTCATGACTTATCTCGTGTTTTCTTCGAGATTTCAAGTTAGTTTTCACATTTTGGTTCTATTTTTGAATCATAGGACTTGTAATGCTGTATCCTTCAAAATAAATGTAGTTGGAAGAGTTCTCTCCGGCCCGCCAACCCGGACGATCTTGTTCGGCACATCGTGTTTTACAGTCATAAATATCTATCTGTCCTTGAAGTCATTGAGATATCACAGAAATGTCTGATTCCAAAATTGACTGCATGTTATTTGATAATCTCGTATAGTGAAGGAGAGGAATCTGGTGAAAGCTTTGGACATCGGTCAAAAGATGAGGATAGAAGAATAAGAATTTAGAATCATCCTCCGCCGTCACATGCTGCTCGAAACAAAGATGACCCAATATTCAAAGATGTCATTCTCGATCATTCCAATAAAGCCTCAGAGACACATAGATTGCGAGGACAGGATCCAACTAGAGGGATGTGAGAACGCAATCAGTCAGCTACAATTGATGATCTGACAGAAGTTTGAATATGAGCTCAGCCTTCTCCTCGACCAAATTGATGAGAAGATAGATGAACTGATATTTGAAATTCAAGTACTCGAAGATAACATACCCTCCTTCCACAAAGGGTCAAATGTCCACAAATGGTCAAATTTTGGCATCTCAGTGTCCCACATTTCATACTATGAAATTTTTGGTGAAAATCCTTTGAAAAGCGTTTTGTAAACAAATAAAACATATAAATGTAGTCAGTTGTGAAAAATATCTGTGGAAAGTGGCTTTTTTCGAAGAAAAGTGACATGATCTCCAAATTTTGGGGTGGACACAACTTCACAACCAGTGCACATTTTGACAGGCCGTTTTCGGTAAAATGAATCTTTCATTGATTTGATCAGTTTTGGATGATTTCCAGGGTTCTGAGTGGTCTGACCATTTTAGGCAAAGCTGAGTACAATTGTCCTCACCCGACCACATTGGGGGTGAGGACAATTTGCCTAAACAGCCACTTCGAATCCACTCTTCTGGTGATGTCCCCTTCTCGTTCTTTTCACATATTTCGGAAATTATTCAATTATTTTTCATTATTTTTCACTTTCACACTTCAAAATGTCTCGATTTAGTGTCACAAACTTTTTTCGAACCGCGGATGAAGCTCTGAAAGGGTCAGATCAATCTCCGAAATTTACAATCTCATTTCTTTGGAATTGTTTCTGTGAAATGGATTTCATGTGACGATTTTTTCGATCTTTTCAGGTGAATAGAGGTAATTCAGATTACGATGGTGCTGGAGACAACCAAAAAAGAACTTGTCCACATCTTTCAATTCAATGGACAATTAATTCTCGTTTCAAGAATTACTGGATAATATGATAGTGATATGAAGAAGTATTGTGAAATGAAAGGAAATTATAAAGCAGGAATTTGGGGGGATCAAAAAAGCGTGGGATCAGTGGGATCAAATCAGAACCCTGATGATTTCATTCACATCCATCCCAAACTCATGAAATTGATTTTCCACATTTTCGCCCATTGCTCACTTCTGTCATCTCCCCCACTCACTCCATCACCCTTTGTTCTCGAAATTTCGCTAAATTGAAGCTTTTCCTGTCAGTCTCGGAGGATCGCTGTTAAGGTTGCCAAAAATATGGTTTTTGAGTCGACAGAGGAGTGACCAAAGTCTGATCAGGCCTTTTTTGGGAAAAAGTCAATTTTGAGAATTTGTCAAAAAGTGATGAAATCATCCAAAAATGATCAAATCAATGAAAGATTCATTTTACCGAAAACGGCCTGTCAAAATGTGCACTGGTTGTGAAGTTGTGTCCACCCCAAAATTTGGAGATCATGTCACTTTTCTTCGAAAAAAGCCACTTTCCACAGATATTTTTCACAACTGACTACAATTATATGTTTTATTTGTTTACAAAACGCTTTTCAAAGGATTTTCACCAAAAATTTCTTCGAAAAGCTCGTGAACCACTGCCGCGTAAATCGGTACAAATCAAGATTAAAACGCAGACTACCTCGCTTTTTCGCCCACCGATGAAAATCACTTTCAGCTCTCGTTGTTCGGGTGTGCGAGGAAACAAAACCTCTCACTGAACTCTTTCCACTTTACTTCGCTGCAAATCGACAATTCGAGGTGTTGATCCTTAATCACCTCGTCGTCCCCCTTTTTCAAACATTGCCTTTCTTGGAATCCGATCAAAGAAGAATGCGCCATGGATCTGTGATCAAAAAAGTTGTGAATCTGGAAAGTTGTTTTGTTCGTCTTCTGTAGTTATTTTGAAAACTCAGCTTCTCGAGAAGACTTTTAATATCTTCAAGCTGAAGGATCGCAACTGAATTACGAGATATCTTTGTCAATAATTCCGGATAGAGAACAAAACAGGGCATCGGACAGATTCAAGTCAAGAATTTCGATCTGGTTTCCATTTGGGTGTGGCGACGAAGAAGTGGAGGAACAATTAGGTTAGAATCTTTGACATCAAAAAAAGTTCGAGGACTCGAAAAGGAAAACGAGACTAGTCGTTCGTGTCTGTGTCTGGTCGAATTTCACAAGACTGCCTTTGGGGGTTGTGACGGAAAGAGAGAGCGTCAGGAGAGATGAAATTGAAGTCTAGAATCAGAAGTCGGAAAATCGATCAATTGTCAAGAGTAAAGATATAAAACCGAATTATTCCGTTTTGGAGCCAATAGATACTCAAACAAGACATTTCCGCGGAGAGAGATCATCAGAAGGCGATGGAAAATGCCCAACACACCCAGCGACACTATACCCACGATAAACCTGAAACAAAGAGAAATTCAAGAGGATGACGGATGGAAGAGGGAATGGGAGTAAGATGAACCCATGAAATTGAGGAGGCGAGACGAGCCGTAGACGGGAAATCTCACGATCTCCTCCAAAAAGACGAAATGAGAAAAACCAATCGAAGAGAAAGAAGAGATACCTCCGAGAAGTCTGTATCCCTTCTCTCACATACTGTACAGTCAGAACACTTGCCCTTGAGAAACAACTGAATGAACTTGTTCGTTTTGTGGTGGTTCTCCATCAGTTCGATAAAAGCATTTAATTTCCATTTCCATTACTGCTCGGAGTATCTTAGGAATGACTTGGATGAATGCTGGTCTGTTTGTTCAATCAGTGTCCCTTTTCTTTCGATCAGTTCATTTTTCGTATCGAACAAGAGTTCAATCTCGAAGACATAGAAGAGAACGAGATCAAGAGGATGATAATAACATAAAGAATGGATATTGGCAGACAGTTCAGTGGAAATATCACAAAATCTTCAGGAGTTCAAACTTGTTTAGTTAAGACGAGGTCTATTCGCATTGAAACGAGATAAGAAAGGAAAGAAGAGAAGAAAAAACAAAGTGAGAGTGAATAGAGTTCTTCATCTTCTCATGTGTCGTTTAACTTCGATCATTCCACAGGACAGCTCGACCTTGAGATTCACTGTCTAAAACAGAAGAGAGAGTAAAGAATGACGATAATCACGAGAGAAGAACATGCAAGGAACCTTGGTCACTCAGTGTGCATTGATAAGAATGTCATTTCGCTGATTTAAGGTCAGTACGATAAAAATGATGGTTTCCCAAAACTTTGTAGGTCTCGAATAAAAACGTTTCTTTGTAAAATTTCATGAAAATTGGTCCACAGGTTGTGGAGATATGATTTGGACACACCACAAAAAGGGCCATAGACGAGGTTATTTAAGGATTTCTCCAATTCACCAAGATAGACAATTTCCTAACTTAATTTTTTGTTTTGTTGGATTAAACTGATTTATTTCACCCCAGATTCCGGGTTGGTGACAGAACCGTGTTTCTGACAGAATCGAGTTAATGACATATCTTTCAAACATTTTCACCAAATTTGACTGAATCGATTGGCGACGGAGATGGTGGTGCTCTCAGTGTGAAGAAGGCTGTCATGTGTGAAATGGAGCTGATCGTTTCTGTCACTGGATACAGAGAATCTGGCTGAGATGCTGATTTGGAACTCAGCGGAGAACAATCAACCGGATTTCCTAGTGAGACAAATCTCCTTCAAACGTGATTGAAGATGAACAGCATCAAGAAACACCTGAAGAAATGGAAATTCAACAGGAAAAGTTCACCAAATGGATGACGCGAAATGAGGGCATCTTTGTCGATGAAACTTCCGGCTTTATCAAGCAAAACGGTGGTCTCATCTGTAGAATCTGTCATGCACACAAGAACCATATCAAATCAACCCGTGATGAATCCTTCACAAAGGAATCGAGACCTTTCAGTGGGAAAAGCCTCAAAAATCATCTCAAAGCAGAACCATAAGAATCAATTTTGAGTCGTTCACCAGAATGCCACCAACACAACTCTATCAATGAGTTTATATCATTTACCAATATCTTCAATTCTGTTGATAATGAGGATTCCATCTCAATTGTGGACGATCCTGATAATGCACTTTTTTGGATGCTGGCCGGTAGTATTGATTGGACATACACTGCCGATTGATGTCAATTAATTAGGATGATAGTTTTTGATATCTAAGCACTAGTTCAAAAACTCTTTTTCGAATCTCGTCTCATCATCCAGCCCAGACATTCAATGCAAATTCAAAAAAATAGTTGGATACACCGTTCGATGCCAATCTCGTGAAACTAGACGAAACACAGACAAGAGGCAATAGTCTCGAATTCTGATTCGGATTCTCGAAATAGGCTATATTCTCAATAATTCTCCCATTTTGTCGGCGAATGCTTTCTTTGTTTTCCCAAAGACTTGGAGGATCGCACTTTAGTAGTATAGTAGACGATTTGGGAACCAGATTGAAATAGTCGTTGAAATCAGAAACGAAAAGTCAATTCCGATTGACCATTTCTAAATCTTGTATTAAAAGGAATTTAGGCCATTTCAATGATGCCAATATTTGACCTAAATTCCAAAAATATGTCCAATATTTCGACCTCATTTTAAACGTCAATTTTGAAGCAAATTTTTGATACTTTCCAAAAATGTTGTCACTTTTTTCGACGTTTTGTCACTTTTGAACTCGAACAAAGTGAATCCAACTTGAGAACCACTTCGAAAAAATCGAAAAAAATTCTAAAATGTCGGGGACGATGTGAGTCATCGATCAAAACAATCCCGATGAAAATCGGTTGAGAATTCGTGGAGCTACGTACCGAACAGTGGTCGAAAAAGTGACCAAAAAGTCGATTTTCAGAACTTGCTTAAAACTGCTGCTATATGGCTCAAATACACCTCAAACACCTTCTAAAATTACAAAATCGATTTCAGAAGGTGAAATTCGCGATAAAAAACACTTTTGGAATTTTTGGTTAGATCAAGGCCGGATCGGGATTTTTCTTGATCAACCCACATTCCATTTTTCGAGTTTCTCCGAATTTTAAAAAATGTATGCGCTTTCAGCACTTCACTTTTTAGGATCACTTTTGCCTCCTATTTGCGTTTTTACACTTCATTTCGCTCGGAGTCGCCTTTTGGTGACACTTTTCAACCTCACTTTTCACGTCATCTTTCACCACTTTTTCGTCAGTTTTCGTTTTTTACGTTAGTTTTTCAAAATCTTCACATTTGCGTCCTTCCGACGCTTTTCCTAGGTTCCCGATCACCTCACCTTCATAGTCGTCTTTTTTGAACGCACCTTTTTGCACCACATTTTCACCAACTTTTCACTCATATCGATTTTTGCCCCGATTTTCTCACATCACATCTTCTTTCTCACCTTTCGAGGAGGGAGTACTGAATTTTCACGACACTTTTGACGACTAGTTTTTTCATAATGTTGGTTTTATGTGTTTTTCCATCATACCGTTTGTCTAAGCTTAAACAACTTCAACACCTTTCATCTCTCATTTCACTTTCCACGTTTCACATTTCAGGTATTCAACTCTCCTCTTCATTCCCCTCATTTTACAACCCATTTTTCAGTCATTCACACTTCACGAGCACATCACAATACTTCATTTTTCGTCGACTTTTTCTCTTAATTAGACCAAATGAAGGTGAATGAAGCTAAAATGAAGTGGGCAAGTATGATAGTGAATGGTGAAATGGAAATAGTGAAAATGGTGGGAAAGTATTGAGTTTGATGAACATCTTCATCTAAATTTCACAAAACTAGAGTACTAAAATGTAAATGAAGTGAGAATGAAACGATAAGGTGAAGTGACGTACCAGATCTGCACGATCTTGATCCTTTGCGTTCCGTTGGTACACCACTTCACCTTATGAACGGGTTCGTCAAAATTTCACAAACAAAGAGAAAAAAAGAGTGAGTGAAGTGAAAAGTAAACGATAAAACAAAATCTCGTACCAGATCTGAACGATCATTGTTTTTCGCATTTCGTTGGTACACCACTTCACCTTATGAACGCGTTCATCAAAATTTCAGAAAACAAGAGGAAAAAACAATGATTGAAGTGAAAACTAAACGATAAAACACATTCATGTACCAGATCTCACCGATCATTTCAGATTGAGTCTCGTTGGTACACCAGTGTGTTTTATGAAAGATTAGAGCAAAAATGTCAATAAAGAGATCCAAATTGTGAAGTGAAACAAGGTTTGAAGTGATAAAACACATTCATGTACCAGATCTTACAGTTCATTTTTATCTTGACGATCAAACATTTTTAGTTCTGTGTTCCACTTTGTTTTGATCAAAAAAGAGAATTGAAATCAAATAGTTGTGAAATGAAACGATAAGGTGAAGTGGTGTACCTGATCTGGATGATCACTTCAGATCGCGTTTTGTTGGTACACCGTTGTGTTTTAGAAAAAATGAAGAGCATAAATCGAAGAGTGGTGAAGTGTAAAAGGTGAAATGAAAGTCAAATCAAAGTAAAACAAAGTGGTGTACCAACGCATACAATTTTATCGATGAATCACGAAGTTTCTCGAAGAAAGATGAAGATCAAAATTTTGTTCACGTCATTTTAAATTTTAATTTTTGAAAAAAGTGAGAGACAATGAAAAAAAACTGACAATGAAGTGAAAATGAGAGGATAAAGTGAAGTGTTGTACCAGAAAAGAGAATGTCAAAAGTGAAGTGAAAATTCTGGTACGTCATTGTGTCTTATAAAGAGATAATACAAAAAAGAGAGCAAACCTGTTTCAAATATTCAGTGAACAGCACTTTCTGGTCATAAGACGCAATAGTGTACCTGAGTTTGATGATCACATAAATCGAGTACGAGAATGTGTTTTATGAAGAGATGAATAAAAAAGAATAACATACTTGTGATTTGTCGGTTGTGACACATTCTTTTAAGCGATAAAACACAACAGTGTACCTGATCTTCAGGTCCACTTTCGGTTCGATCAGCGTTGGTACACAAATGTGTTTTATGAAAAAATTAAGAACAAAAGAGAGCAAACCTTTCATGAAAAAGTCGGAAACGAAATTCCAGAAGATAAAACGAAGTAGTGTACCTGAACGAGAGAGACAGAAAAAAGTGAATGATCAAAGACAAGAAAGTGATGGCAAAAAAGAAAAGAGAACAAATGAGAAAGTAGAAAGAGAAACACACCTAAATCAAACAGTAAAGAGCAGCCAGGAACGAGAAGAAAGGATCATGTCCCATTGAAGGACTTTCTCTGATCAAACAAGACTGATCGAACCCATCGATGAGAGGATCGAAGTCTCGGAAGATCACCAACGATAAAATCACGAATGAAAATTTATTTTTGAATTTTTTAATTTGTATTAAATGAATCCAACTGAGATGTACAACGAAAGACGTCGAGTATGTTCAGAACAAGCATTAATTGAATCAATGAGAGAAGAGAACTGTTCGCTAGTCTCTGAGTATGTCAGAAATAATGTGCCGGTGACGTATGTTCATGAGGGAATCAAGAATTTTAATTTCAATGAAAGAGCAAGCAGAAATGAATCGACAAAAATACAATTCACAAATGATTGAGAAAATGATTGATCATAATCTCTCAACAACCAACGAGAATACAGCAGTGATTGACTCACTACAGAAGACAACAGAAGCACACAAGAATGCGATATCTTCAATTCAGAAAGTGGTGAGCACAAATGGATCGATCACGACACCAACAATTGGAGGATTGATCAATGTGAATGGAGCGAAGTGGAATATCTCAGAAGGATCACTTCCGAAGTATCCTGGAACATATCCGGCATCAACATTGTCTTCTGGAATTTCAATCTCACAATCGATTGCAGAAACTTCAGGAATTCAGTTCAATGGTGATGGAATTATTATGTGGTCTCCATGTGACAAACCAGCATTGTCAGGGATCTGAGTAGGTCTGTAGATTACTGCATAAGGTGTGATCATGGATCAGACCTCACGAAACTGAGGGTCTGATCCGTTTCCTAATTAGGAGTATCGATTTTCCTCATTTTCCATTTTCTCACTTCATTTTCTTCATCGGATCGGTTCAACTCAAGCAATAAACTATAAATGATGACCAGATAGCCTCTCAAATGGTCGATTAGACTCATTTCACAGTTTGTTTCGAAAGAAAACTCTCTATTTGTGAAACACTTTGTCAACAAAAAAAATTAGGTCTGATCAACGGAGGTCTGATCGATCAGATCCGTCTCAGGTCCCTGAGCATTGTACTATTACGATGAGGACACGGGTTCAGGAGTGTTTTCAATATCCACAACAGGAAGTTTTTCTCAGCTATCAGACAGAAGAGTGAAAAGAAATATTGAACCATATCCGAATGTTCTTGAACAACTGAATAAAGTTGAAATTGTGCAATATCAATTCAACACATTCGACTCGAAGATCAACAAAGTTACAAGACAAATCGAGAATGAAACCAATGAAGAACACTTGAAGAACTGCAAAGAGAAATGTGAATGCTTGAAGAAGGAAAGTGAGAAGAAACACATTGGTGTGATTGCACAACAGATCCAAGAAATCTTTCCTGAAGTCGTGAATGATTCCAATCCAGATTGTCTTCAAGTTGACTACGCAGAACTCTCGTGCTTTTGTGTGAAAGCCATTCAGGAACTGAGTAGCATTGTCGGACAACAACAGACACTCATCAATGAACTTTCACAAAAATATAATTCCCTGACTAATACCATGACTCCGTCATCATAGAAATGCGAAGCATTAATACTCCAACATGAGATCAACAAGAAATTCATAATACTCTTTGGTTATTTTTCCATTGATTGTCTCCGTTGTTTCCATCTCAATTGATTCACCAGAACTGTCTTTGAACCAGATCTTCACAATTGATTGTCGAGTGCTTAATTCCCACTTCTTTCGCTTCGCAATCTGTTCGTTACAGAAAGCAACAAATGAGTCATTGAATGCATCAGTCTGGATCCAATCACCATGGATTGTTATGTGCTGAGGAATGTCTTTTGAGATGACAGTTGAGTTACCATTAATTTCTTCCTTCACATGAATAAGTTTGCAGTCGAGAAAGTGAACATATTTTTGGTTTCTGGAATTGGTAAAATCAGGAGGCAATTGAGCAGTGTGAGAATTCTGAATTGAGAAATAGCGCTTCACCATTTCTGTTTTCTACAAAAATAAAATATCATATTTGTTCTGTTCAATAACCTCTCTTCACTTCTTCATACGCTTCTTGGAGTCGACGATCAATGACATATCGCACTCGTGGTTGTCCATTTTCAATCCAGAATAACCAGTATGTTGCTTGATGTAGTGCTAGAATTGGAGGAGGAGGACCTTCTGGAGTTGAGGTGAAATATGGATCGAGTTCTCCCTGATTGATTGGTGATCCTCTGTAGACGATATTCACTGATTCTGCTGTTGAAATACCTTCTTCTCCACCAGCGATTTCACTTCGATCTGTTGGAACCATGAATGTGAATGTAGTAGCATCCGTAACTGCTCTGGTTCTCTTGAACTCCTTTCCAAAACAGGTAGAATTGCGTGACATACAGATTGAATTCTCAAACTCTTCCGTCGCGGAACAACCGATAAAATCACCATTCACCATCATCATTTGATAGAACTCTGGCGAGAGTGTTGACATCGGGAAATTGGGAAAGTTGGATCCAAGCATTTCGAATAAGCCAACATAATGAGGATTTCTGAAGACTGTACATTCATTTGGTCTTTCAGGGAATAAGCACATAAGAGTCATGAGATTGTTGAGCTTGATACTGATGTTTGATCTCACTCCCATTGCTGTTGCTTGTGATTGGAACGATTGTGTGTCAATTCTTTCAGCTTTCAGGACATACAGAGTCTTTGAATATGTGTTGAAGAGTGACTGCTTCGTTGCATCAGTGATTTGATATCCGTAACAAATCGAAGACACTGTATCAATCGAAGATGAAAGAACAGTGGCTGTGAAGGATTTGGTTTTGATATATGAAATGTAAAATGAATTCACAGAAGGCATTATATTGTCATCGAATTGAAGTATTGGATTACCAATTTGTGTAAATTCCTGTGTCAAATTAGAGTATTCTCCATCGAACATGAGACTCATTTGCCCTTCTGGTGCGAGACGAGGCTCGTCTTTATCTGGATATCGATCTTTCATCATCTCAAGTGTTTTTCTTACAACAGTTGAAGTTCGAATGGGACAATACACAAGTGAATCAGTGGTCAAATGAAATCTCAAACGTAAATTTCCGAAGATCGAATTTGGATACTGATCAAACGTACTCAGTGGAAGGAGATTCACAAACGGAATAACCAGTGGAATCGTTGCAGTGTATGGTTTTTTCTGCCCATTGAGTGTTGGAACATAGTAGAATCCACACACACTTGGATCCATTCTCTGAACATTTTCAAAAAGACTATAGCAATGCTTCATATTGTTTTTCTCTTCATACGACTTGAAAGTATGATACAGAAATGATTCATGAATGTGATTATTCTGGAGTGTATTGTCAATAATGTTTCCATTACTGTCAACCAGTCTCATGTCTCGAATGGCATCTGATGATGATTTGTAACCGTAGAACATTCCGTACAATCCAGCTGACTCTGAAGCATCTGCATCTGATGGATATGTATATGGAACAGTAATCGTGAGATCGATACGCAGATGACTCTTCGAAAATTCAGTCACATCATGACCATCATAGCACAATGGAACTTCAATCTCATCTCCGATTCTGCATGGCATGGGAGGATTTGTTGGATGTACTTCTTGGATGGAATAAATGTGAGGTTCTGAATCCCATTGTTTTGGCAGATATGATTGCACTTCAATTTGCTCAATTAATGTCGATGTTGGTTTGGATTGATTTGATCTGATACTTCTCATTTATAGAAAAATAAAAAATACAATATCATAATTTTCTTTAACTGTTTTGTCTCTACATGATTCCTAAATCTTTATGCAACGCTTTCAATGTGTGATTCGGATAGTACTCAACTTTTGGTTTGCCATTACTGTATCGTAGTACCCACCATGTGGTTGCAGTGGTTGCTAGAATCGGTGCTGGAGGATGAGTAAATGTTGTCATGTTTCCACCACTTTGACTTGGATTGTAGACATTGTAGTATGTGTCCAGCTTCCCATGATAAATGGGATATGATCTTAAAGTGACAGGAACGTTTCCTTTGGAACTGATGGAATCATTACAGTTCGTTGGACATCCACTTCTTTGAGTAGGAAAGCACAGAAGGAAGTCAGTATTGTCATGAACTGGCGAACTCTTGTCATTGTTTCATTGGGATATGTTCCGTCACCAGTGAGTTTCTCTTCAACGAGAGAATCCGTCAGTGATCGCTCCAAATCATCAGGAACAGCTAGGTACGAATCGAGATTGAGAGTCGATAATGCGAACTGATAGAAGCGAGCTCCAATAGTTGTCGTTGGTTGTTCTGGATAATACCTGTTTTGTAAAGTCACTTGGATGTTCTTCTGCATTGGATTGTGGAAGCAAGTGACTTCATTGTCGTAGTGACGGAAGAGAAGCATGATATCCTTGGCATTCACCACTACCATTTGCTGAGTACAATCAATTCCTGTTGCCGTTGGTGTCTTCTGAAATGGATAGAATGAGATCTTTTCTGCCGGAATTGTTCCAGGACGATTTGTGTACATCTGTTTCAGATTCTCTTTCGCGCCATCTTTCATTTTGTATCCAGCACTCATGCAATACACATCATCAATTCGATAGTTTGTGACGTTCAATGAGATGTACTGATCCACGAATTCTGGTTCTGTTGTCACGACATTGGCTGTTGAGCAAACTATGTCTTTGGTAACTGTTGGTTGAAGAAATGATTGACCAATTTGAACGAAGTTCTTTGTGCATGAGGTGACGAGGTTGTTCAGAAAATATGGACGATGTTGAAGACAATTGAGAATTGATGCTTTAATAGTTGGTGCTGCTGCTGTTCCAGTTACGAGTGATGATAATGTATCTTTCAAAGTAAGTTCAGGATTCACAGAACAACAAACAAACGCATCCTCATTCATGTGCACACTCAATTTCAAATCACCAAAGAGACATTTTGGATAGTCAGTCATTCCAGAGAAAATGAGAAGATCTTCAAGATTGATTGACACGCGAATTGGCACATCAATTGTGTCTTGAAACACCCCTGTTCCAGATGTTGTTGTAAAATCAGAAAGTGGAATATAGACACCAGCTACAGATTCATCATGCTCCCATGCGTTTTTCCAAGGTGTGTGACAATGTTTTCGATTCTCCAATTGACTCTTCGGTTTTATCATATTGTAGATGTGAGACTCCATTGAAACGTCATTGTTTGTTGTGCTGATGATTCTCTGATTGTTGTGAAGAACAGTAAGGTCACGAAAGATTGATGCTGAATGCTTGAGTCCAACGAAAATGAATATCCTCTCATTCATGAACGATCCAATTTTACCAGCTGTAGTTTGCCAATTATTGAGTTTCAATGTTGCTGTCATTGTGAACGTAATGAATGAATCATCAATTTGACAAATGTCCTGATTACCAGTCAACGGAATGATTATCTCTTGTCCCGTGTAGAAGCGTGCATTCTCTGATGGTTTCAACTCCTGAATCGAAGTACTGTGTGCCCCATCATTCATTAGGTAATTAATGAAATGTTCGGACCTGAGTTGTTGTTGAATTTGACACATGTCATCTCTCGTGTATTCTATCCTTCCAGTGGTATTTCCAGTCAATGATGATGCTCCAGTTCTTTTGTTTGTCAGATGTGTTATATGCGAGTTCATTTTAACAAAAATAAAAAATTACATTTATGCTTTAACTCTAGTTACTTTTTCTTTTTTGGTTTCTTCACCTTAACCTTCGGCTTCAGCTTCTCTTCCAGTCTCAGTATTTCTCCTCTGAGCTTGTTCGCTACTGCAGTGTTTCCTTCATTGATCGCTTGCTCGTATTGTGCCATCTTCTCTGCATGGATTTGCTGATCCGATTTCACATCTGGTATCATTTCAATTCCTGTCTGCGCTACCTTCGAAATCAGTGGTCCAACAAAGGGGATGAGATTCAGAAATGGAGCTCCCACACGAAGAATTGTTTTTCCGACTCCTGCTAATTTTGATAACCAACCTGGTGCCATTTTAATAAAAATAAAATATTCGAATACGAGTGAATGTTTATCCTTTGAATTGAATTTTGGAATTTGACGAGAGTGGCATATCATCATTGGAGTATCGTCCATTTCGTGGAGGTTCGTACTCGATCATCTGCGGTTTTTGTTGACGATTGATCGCTTTATTTTGTTGATAAACGTCCATCATTCCTCCTAATCCGTTGAGTATTCCTCCTGCTGTTTGTCCAAATTTACTGTCTGGTTTGTGAGAGCAATCCACCACCAACTTGAAGGAATGTTGGAGCTAGAGGTTTGATGAATTGAAAGAATTGTTTGCCGATATTTTGAGTTTGTTGAAACTTCCTGGTGCCATTTATAGAAAAATAAAAATACAATTCATTTTATAATTTTAGCGAGGAATTGCTTTCGTCAGAGAAATGCCATAATTGAGAATGGTGTTGTATGCTTCCATTGAAGGCAATACTCATGTCTTTCCACCAACAAGGATCTTGAAAATGGTTCTAAACACTGGGAGAGTTTATTCAGACATAGGCACTTGTCAGACAAATCATCCAGTTCTGGATCACCACATCATTAATCCCAGGAGTGTAGCAATCAGCAATATAAATCACTTTGGTC
>JARBJD010000297.1:0-91704 GCA_033064195.1 Blattamonas nauphoetae
TGTCGTTGTTCGACGGCTTCGAACCTGTTTTGGGAAAATGATGGGATTTGAGAGAGGGGCAGTGAAAGGGAAGAAGAGAGATACCTGAATAGTTTGTCAATTGTATGCAAAATAGTCGCGTCTCGAATCGTTATCAGAACAGCGATTAATGCGAACGGTTGACTTTCTTTTCGCTACGGAACGTGAGATCGTTTTCAAACGGTGGTAACCGGGTGCGCAACAAGTTGTTCCATCCCCGACGAGGTGCAATGAAGAGTAAACCCCATGTGGACCAACAAAGTCGACAAGAGTGATTCGATTCTTCGGTTTCGGATGACAGTTTGGGATTGGTTCCCGGAACGAGAACAATGACAGAGTACAAGTTCAACAGGGGACGATCATGGAACCAATCCTGGGTGGATGTGAAATGGCGGGAGTGTAGGCTACATTTCATTTTACGAGATTGATGAGATGGGATTTTGAGATGCTCCAAAAGTCGAGAGTGGGAAAGATAATCTGGTCACAATGGATCGTGCAGAGACGCAAAGGAATTGTGTGGAGAGAGGACGGTCGAAGATGTGACAGTCAAAGACAGTCGCGTTGAGAACGACGAACCTAAATGAGCAACCCACTTCTAGAAGAGTGGAGGCGATCGCAGAATCTGTTCATCTGTACCAGCAATCAGAGTATTCCAAATATCGAAGGGGAGTCCACGGAAATGAGTTGGAGTCATTCCAGCGAGGTAGTTTCGATGTGTCATTTGAGATTGAACCGTTCACAGCCTTCACACATTCAACTCAGTTTCTGTGAGATTGAGAGACAGCTGTTGACAAGATAACTCCCATAAGAACCGCTCTTTTCGTGTTTCATCTTCTGTTCGAGTGTGTCTTCGAAGCCTTCCGAAAACAGAGATTACATCATCCGTTGTCCAGATTGGGCCGCTTCTGTGTCGGCTCTCATCTAGTCTCCGAGTGCAACGGCGAAGCTACGGAGAGGAACCCAGAGACGATCCATCCCATGAATAGAGTAACTTCAACCAATCAAGACAAGAATTATTCAGTGAGGGACAAACAATGGATATCAGGAGGAATTGATTGTGTGAGGTCTGGATTGAATGCCACTATTGACACATTTGGCAAAAAATGACGAAAAACGAAAAACAGAGGAATTAACGTAAAATTACACGAGTATCCGCTATAAGAAGACTGTGCTGCATCACTGGCCAGGAAACGAGAAACAATTGGGAGACAGCCGAAAGAGGGGAGTTGGTGGACGGCGATGAGTGTTCGATTGATTTTTGTTCGACTCCGTGTTCTAAGTGTTGTTCAGCTGACAGCGACACGTGCTGTTTGATCCAGCTTCCCAAAAAGTGTGGAGACATCGCATCATCCTTGCTGTTCGGCCAATTCGGAGTGAAAGTGTGGGCGAGGCCTTTCAGCGAGTCTCCGAGATTGTTGGAGAATGCGGGGCAGGTTTATGATATGGGCATGAAGGGAAGGAACATTGCACGTCCAAATGGGAGAAAGGAGCGATTGTGGCCAGTTGTGAAGTGATAGATCGTTTTGGGTTGTTCAACATCGACGAGAATAACCTCAATCTTCACAACAAATGAGCACAAGAGCAGTTGATGGCTGATGTGTGGGTGTAGAGCAGTTCAATTCGTTGGTATGTTCCGAGATTGGAGCGATGTCAAATCGAAGCTTGCCCATCGCTGGTCGGGCATCTCATCAGAACTGTCGGTGTGCATGTGCTCCCAAATGGCCCTCCCACACTTCCGAGCAGCAATCTATAAATGTCACTTCGTCCACGTGAGTAGTGTTCCACTCTTGTCGAGTCCTTCGCACAATCCTATCTCTCACCATCCATGCCATCTCTATCACCGAAATCAACAGAGAATGGACACGCATGGCCTAACCACTGCAAGATCGGTCGAATCTGACGGGATACAAGAATCGGAGAGAAATCAAGATGAAAGGCAGAAATGACGCACAAAATTGTAGAATCAAGAAATCAATGGCATGAACGGAGTGAACAACACACATGAAGTTGTATCCGTCAATCAGAACGGAGAGAAGAGAAACAAGAAATCACTGTGTTGTAGTTTGGTCTTTGCTGTCGAGCGATTCTGTCAATTCCGAACGACGTTTCTTGCACAAAAACAGTGAACTTGAAAGAGAACAAAAACGAGAGAAGCAAACACCGATTCTGACAGATTGGGAAAGACCAGAAACATAAAGCTGGCCAGCTTTCCCATTCATGAAGAATTAGACTGTTCGAGGTGTCGATTCCATGTCCACCTACATCCACACACAAGCTCCTTCCTTCAAATGTGAGTAGTTTAACGGCAGTTCAGTGACGCGACGGGTGGATGGTGTCTTGAGGTTGATTCGACCAGTCGATGAAGAGAGTGAGAGAGAATCTGGAGATATGAGGAAAAGGGAGACAAACTCTTAATATTACATCCAATGATTTCATCCACTTCGGTGTCAGGTGTAGTTGAGTCGAGAAGACCAATGAAGTTTTCTCCAGGGTAGGTTGACAACGATGAAGAAGAAAACGAGATACAATCGGTTGCGGGAAGAGAGAGAATCGTCATAGTGACGGATACAATTCCCGTTGTGACAGGGTCTCCAATGAGAATCAAGCTGGTGTTGGTAGATCTTTTCGGAGTGATGGCACCTGCTGTACGAGTGATGATCGAGGAGCGCACGATGAAGTGGGAAGGAGCAGTGAAGAGTAGTGGAGGTAAGGCCATGAGTTAGATCGGGAAATGAATAGTTCCTTTGAAACCAGATGGAATGTGAAGAATGTGGAGATACGAACTTTCAGAAACTTTTGAACCAGTTTCATCGATGAATGATGATTGAAGAGAGGATTGGAAGCTTGATACGAAGATGGATTTCGCTCGATGAAGCTCTGTTTGTTCTGTCCAGGAAGGTCATCACCACTGCGACCACAGTCGAGTGAGGAGATGACAATAGAGTGGAAATACTCTGAACAAAGCCAGAAGGCGATCTGGCTGAAGCGTGAACGATCCAGACGAAGAAGGAACAAGGTCGATAACGAAGTTCGCTTCTTGTTCTGATTGTTTCCATGTTGGTTCGAGTTTCTTCAAAAATTGGACAGCTCTGCCTTGAAGGGCTTCATCAAACAGGTGTTCAGCTTACACAAGGGCAACAAGCGAACAGTAAATTCTCGATTTGTCCTCAATCGACAATTGTGCGTTGGGATCGAATGTGAGGAATGGTTCACGTTCTGACATGATTATTCCATCTGCTTCAGAGTTTTTGGGCATAATAGAACGATGTGGATTCAATTGATGAGGACATTCTTCTTGCATCGTTGATGACGGATCGATCATGCCCTTCTCTCATGATGATCCTCCATGAATCAAGGGCAGCATACAAAATCACAACACGATACGTCTCTCCACAATATGCTAGACACCACGTTGGACGAATGTTGAGCAAAAAAGGATGGAACTCTCTGAAAGGACAGAATGATGAAGATAACAGGATAAATGTGTGATGAAGTAACATATACGACTCAAAGTCGTCGGGAGGGTTGAGTGAGTCCTCATCCTCCATATTCGCGGCAGTTTCCGGCGCAGTGATGTCCAAAATATGGCCAATGGGGACGGCATCTTGAAGAATGACCATGTGGTCACAGCCACGGTACGTGTGGAATTCGACAAGCGAGGTGTCTCTCCACTTGCGGAGGACTGCGAAAGATGAGAAAAGAGTGGAAAATCAGGCGAGGGAAGGGAGAGCGAAAAGAATGGTAAGAAAGGGCACAGAACGAGAATGAACGGAAATAAGGCACACCACTGAGTGAAACAATCGGGACTGTGCCGTCGCCATCCACGTAGTAATCAGAATGCGTGTCCGACCACCTGCGCGGATTGGTGGCATCAGAATCACACCAGCAGTGGTTGTGACACCTAACGACGACGAAGAAGCGCAGAAAAGAAGGAGACACGAATGATTGGCAGATAAGGCAACAAAAATAGGAAAGATGGAGAGAGTGGGAAGGGCAGAAACATGGATAAACACAGACCAATCGAGTACATCACGTGTGTCATCACCTTCGGCTTCACGAGAGGCTTGTCGGTGATGTTTCGAGTGTGTTGGATGTCTGTCTTCAAACCGGCCTTACCTCCCTGGTCGAATGTCCACGTCCTGTTCTTCATTGCGATGTTGCGCATAATGTCGCCTTTGCAAGCAGAGAGATGGGAGAGGGGGAGAGTGGGTGAAGGGAGGATATGTTGGAGGGGAGGAGGGGAGAGGACTGTGGATGTTTTGAAGATGAAAGAGAAAGCAGTGAATATAATGGAAGATGGAGTGGAAAGCATACTTTTGAGCTGGCCAACGACATAATTGTCGTCGAAGGTGTTCTTGCTGGGGATCATCCAGTGCAGACAGCCGCAATCTTGCGTCAGAATGTTGATTGTGGACTCCCCGAACTGTGACGGAAAGAACGGTAAAGATTGAACGAAGATAACAGAAGAACAGCGTGAATCATCAATCATCCCAAAAAAATAACGTTCATCTCTCCCTGCACACCCACGGGAACATCCACTTTCTTGGCGACGCTGAAGAACCAAACGCCATCGGAGCACCGCCGAAGGGAGCACCCGAAGAGATGACAACAAAGATGTAAGCGTCGATCCAAGACTGATCAACGATGCCACTGGTAACAAAGCGGTGGGCGACGATGCCACAAGCACTGTGTCCGCCGAGCACGACCTTGTTCTTGTTATTGCTGCAAGAAATTAGGGAGAGTGTGACACACACGCGGAAGGCCGTTTCGACAAGTTTTTTTAAGATCCTGGTCATCAGCTGAGGCAGCGTGGTCGAAGACATTGATGAGTCTCCAATCCTACGAACCAAGACTAGCAGAGAACAAATAAAGAATAAAACCGAAAGAGAGATATACGGGGACTAGCGTACAGATCCTTGCGCTCGACATAGTCCGCTTCTGAGAGAGTTTTCATCAACGTGTTGTATGCCTGCGTGAGCTTGCCCAGTCTGCTGTCACAATAATTGACCCCATCCACAAACAAGAAGGAGAGTGGAGAAAATATCTGGAGGAAGGGAAGACAAGGAAGGAGGAGGAAGGGATGAGAATGAAGGGTTGATGATTGGCACGGGCAGAAAAGGTGCGTTCGATGACAGTGGTTGAGTACTACAAGGAGGGTTTGCTGGGAGAGAGGGATAGAGGAAAGGAAAAATGTGACAAAAGGTCTGAGAAGCAGAATATCTGAGATTGAGGTGAGATGACGAAATAGTGAGAACAGACTGTGTCCAGGATACTGATGGCTAATTAATTCATGACTACACTGCCGTAGACAGACAGCGAAATCGTAAAACGCCCTTTCCAGAAAATCTTGGACAGAATTTCACTATTATGGTTCGATCAGACTCCTTTTCAGAGAAGAACGATCATGGAGATCAAAACATCAAGAATCTCAATTAAAAAATACATATCATCTCAATTCGTGAAGGATTTACGGATTTTCGGAAAGTGTCCTTTTTCGGTTGAGAACTATGATGTCAAAAATATTGTCCCATTTGTCTGTATGTACAGTGGTCCCGAGTTCAACACGTCTCTGGATGAGATCGATAAGAGTTTCCCCACTTCGATCAATGCATAGTTCATAAAAGACTGACTTCTTTGAACGCTCTGCTCTCGGTGAGAGAGGATCCCCGTGTGGAAGATTGATGGCCACTCCACCTAGAATCCAAACTTGTGTCTTGGGCTTGCCCCGATGATACTTCTGCCTTCGAAATAGGGCTTCATCGATCTGGACGATAGATCCCACGCCACCGATTTTGGTTCGGTTTTGAATTTGGGCCAACCAGATGCAGCAACGGAACTCCAGGAATCGTGTTTGTACTGTTGATCTATCAATGTTACATTCAACGCAACACTCCTCTTGTTTGTGGCGTCTGTAGAAATGATATAGGAGTTCGATCAGACCTTGAATTGGCATTCTTAGGTAGGAAAGAAAAGTACCGCTGCTAATTCGTTTTTTTGCATGGTTTTTGTTCGAACATCTGTACCGATCGCTCGGAGTTCCTGTAGATGACTCCACAATCATGGGTTTCCGGCAGACATCACAAAGAGGGGGAATTGTTACAAGGTTATTCACAGCGAGCCAGTTTGTTGTGAGTTGTTCTGTGCGTAAAACTGTTTTGTTCATCCATGACAGTGATGGAAAACCGAATGGAACGATCTCATGGTCGATGTGGACGTGATTGAAAGGAAAGTCTTTATTTGGCGCGTTGATTTCTAATGAGGTTGTAGGTGATGGTGGTGTGGGTGAGATGGAAAGGTTGTCGATGTGATCTGGCTCAGAATCTGAGAACGGATCCAATACAAAATCATCATCGACGAGCATCAGAAAGTTTGATCTAAAAATCCTCATCTGCCTCTAAGGGAATTCCACAAAACCCGTCAAATCCACAAAACTCAAATGTCCTGAAAAAAGTGAAAGAGAATCACAATAGAAGTAGGTGAGGACCCGAACTTGGGTGCGCGTTTCAGTTCTTGAGGAGTTGAAGCCCATTCTTTATTTCGAACCCATAATCAGTGCGATCCCCAATGGTGATCGGATGATCGTTGTTTCCTGTCTAAATCGTGTCATTGTTTATGATTATTCACTCCTTTCTGTCTAGATTCAATCAAATGTGTCAACATCCCCATTCGGTCAGTTTTGGGTCGATCGCGACTTCTCAACAGCCGTCCTCAGCTGGAAATCCTCCCACTTTTTCACTTTTGGGCTATTCTCTCTCCAAACTCACACATACCCCTTCCAGTTAGGATGAGAACCATCCTTTCAGAAATCTGAGTCAACTGCGAATTCAGAACACTGATGTTCATTGTATTGACGATACTTTGAATGGGACAGTGATATCTGACATTAGAAATACCATGGAAACCTAATGAACAAATCCAACCCTGTTGAATGTGACCAAAATCATTGCGCAAACCACAACCAACAAACTGCCGACATTGTGAAGGAGAACAAGACAACCGAAGCAGATATCAGCAGCTACTCGTCTACTTCAAGTTCATTGGGCATCTTTTTCACCGACATCCATCTGACATGAACAACCTACACAGCAGGAACGAGCTTCCACATGATCGAACAGAATCAGTTTGCGGGGAAACTTTCTTTGACATGTTACACATTTATGGGACAAATTCGATGTTATCTGATTGACATCCTGATCATAGTTGCACAATTGGATATATTCACAAGACTGGAGATGATCGACTGCCCTGTGACATTCTCGAACACAAGCTAACTTTCATCTTCAAACTACCAATTCGACCCCCACGCTTCGGTCTTCGTGCTATTGAACAACTCAAGATTCAAAGCACCAGATGGTCAACACACAACCAATCGCCTTGTCTCTCCAATCAACTTATTGAGACTCTTCGATGTTTCAGGATGCACCATACAACAACAATTAATATCTGGATGCCGAGTGGTTCATAATTTCAGTCTATCAGAAGTGCTTACTGTATTTGACTCAATCTTCACTGACAATTCTGCTCCCAACAGAGCGTACGTTGATCTTGATCGTGATATCGCGTATTTAAGTCGTTGTAACTTCAATCGTGGTATCACAACTGTTGTTGGAGCAATGCATCGTCATTCACCATCAGTCATCCATGCTGAAGATTATCGATTCAGAAGCAAGCCATCTCTCCAAAAATAGCTCTTTCCAACAATCCATCGACAGATGATGTTTCTACGAAAGAATCTTCACCTCTTCCCAATCCTGATACAGGATCTGTCCCAACACCCCCATCTGCCGTGTTCTTCACCGAAAGTTGTGCTGTTCTGCGAAGCTTCTTTGAAATGCTTGGGCATCCGAAGTGTCTGCACTCCTTTGTCGAAACTGACCATCACAGCGGAGGTGGCGGTGAAGGGAAGGATGACACACCAAACACGCAAGACTCCGCCACTCCTGTCTGTTGAAGGAAAAGCACATTGCTCACCTCTCATTCCTCTCCAAGCAACTGAACACCGCCATTAATGTCACCATTTTCATTTACCTTCGAAGCTCTCCCCACCTTCAGTCGCTCCGGCGGTCAATCTCAGATCTCGCAGAAATTTGACACTTTTTGCGAAAGTTTTACAAACTTCAGTCAGCCTGGACACATTTGAAACGAACGAAAGCTATCTACAGAAAAAGGCATACCCATTTATCTTCTCTGCGCGTAAATTGATGCTCAACAAGTTCTGCACTGATTATGTCGATGTCGGCATGAAATTTGAATATATCGAAGCCTCTCCCAAACTGTCCGACCTCCCCTCGTTCTACGACTCATCATATTCGTCTTTTGGGGTTGTTCCGCCAGACGTTCACCTTCCAGTCCCATCTTCCTCCTTGATCATCCTTCATTATCTCGTCATTGCCCAATAGAGATCTCTCCCTTTGTATTCACCCGCCTATCGGATTGTCTCCACTCTGGGCTCAAAAATCCCCTCAGAACACGAATTCCACACCAAGTCGACGCAACTGTTCATTGAATCCCGCCCCACAGTGAAAAGACTGAAGTCGCCCTCTCTTCATCCCCTCTTGCTGCCCCTGCTTCAAGTCCGACCCCCTTTGGACGATTTTATCCTCTCAGTTGGCGATTCACGGGAAGTTAACGATCGTGTGATCGATCAAGCCGAATCGACCCTTCCGCCATCACTCCAACTCGGCAACGAGCTGAAAGAAGAAACAACCCTTCTGAGTGGAACCCATGTCCCCACATCGTTGAAGACAGTGAGTGTTGGAGAAGTGATTGACGAAGGGAACAAGGAAACACTGACGAACATAGTGTTCTCCACTCCTCGTTCCGTCCCGACTACTCGGTCGGCCAGATCACAACCAGTGTCTCCAGTCTCGCCTGAACATTCAATCTTGCTGTTCGATTCGGAGGAAAGATGGGTGCTGAGTCCAGAGTCGAATCGACGAGCTGTCGCTGTCAGCACACTTTCCTGCAATTCGGCTTTCCACAATGATTTCTGATTTATGTCTCATCCCTCTGCAAAAGACCTTCTTTTCTCAATCCTTCCACTGAACAACGAGATGCTAATGGTAAAGACTCGCTGGATGAGTGTCAAACCATGGAACAAACAAAACAACAACTCGATGCCCAAACTGCGCTGGATGAAGAGCAAAGAAGAGAAGAGAGCGACTCGGACGTTCCTGGTGAAGAAGAAGCGGAAGCCGAAGGATTGGCGAAGAGGGAGAGGTTGGAATCGACGCGGCCTCGACTGATCGTAGAGACACACTCTTCCAACCATCTGAAGGAGATAGGAGAGAACATGAAAGGAAGTGCGTTCGAGAGAGAGTTTGTTCAGGGTGAGAGAAGAAGACTGATCAGAGCGAGTCTGTGTGGAGTGGTGGAGGAGGCGAGATAGATGAGAGAGAAGGACGATCGCGCAAAGAAACATGTTGAATGGAGAATTCTCAGAAGATTGTGGCAGTGTTTGAAGGGGAAAGGAAAGTGGACAAAAAGGGAAGAGATGAGACACAGGGGAACATTCTTGTTATCATTTGACTATTTCACTGTTGCGTCGGATGACGACAATGTTGAGATCACTGAACCGAACAACTTGTGGAGTTTGACCAACCAGAAGTGTTCACCAGTTCTCTGCTCGCTTCGCTCAACCAAGCATGTCGTGTCCAATTCACACATTCCCCACAATCTCTTCTGTATTCGCCGCAATCAACCACACTCTCCAACGACAGCTCAGCTTGGCCTGATCACAGTGATTGACTCGTTGCTGGAACTGAAAGACGTTGATGTCGTTCTCTCCTCGGCAGACCCTCTCTTTGTCTTCATTCACTCGACATCATCGATTGTGGTGATGAAAGAGGGATCGTTCACCAACAAAGCAGCAGGATCAGCTGTGGAAGGAGGATTGTGTGAATGGGAGACAGGCGTGATCCAACTCATGGACACCGAAACAGTTGTGAAGAGCACTGTCTTCTCGCATCTTCATCAGGGAGCGATCAACATGAAAGGAGGTAACCTAACCATTCAAGGCACAATCTTCACCAACAACACTCCTCAGTCCTCCTCGTTTCATTCAGCTCGTCGCAACATCCGATGTTCGGAAGGAGGAGAGATTGAGATTAGCAGTCTGAATGGCGGAGATGGAGTGGAAACAGCAGCAAAAGAAACAATCTCTCGCTCGCCATTCTTCGTTCCAACTCTCACCACCTCCTCATCGAAAACAACGTTCGACAAGAAATCGTCAACGCACCCGTTTAACCTGATTGGATCGACATTCATCTGGTGTGGATTGTTCCTGGAAGTGATTGAGAAATCAGGACACAATGGCATGAATGGAGAATACACCCGCGAAACAGCCATCACACTCGCCATTCCACAGAAGGAGATTGCAGCATCCATCGCAGTGGAGGCAGAATGGCATGCTCGCCTCGTTTTTGGTGATGGAAGTCGGACAGAGTCGTTCCGAGAGAAATTGAGTGGATCGGATGAACGAAAAGCATTGACGAAGCAAGCGATGAATTGGGTGGTCCCCGTGATCTGTGAGAGTGTCGCCCTCCTCCTCTTCATCGTCATCCTTCTCCGCCACCGTTCCTAAAAGAAGAAGAAAGAAAAGTCGCTTCTTCACAAAACCGAAGAGATGGACTCTCTTCCTACCGAGAAGATCGAAGACTTTGACAACTTGGCTTTTCCTCCATCGTCGATTGTCTCGTTGACGGACACAGATGAAGGGTTTGATGAAATGATACCTATTATGGGTGAAAGGCACTTGAGGATTTGCAAGATCGATCACACACATTGAATCTCACAAGGTTCAAACCTCACCTGTCTCTCAGTATGCTCTTTGTCGCTTCCTCATGCATTCATCTCTCTCGATTTAAGCTTTATCTCGCATCCCTCCTCTTTACCTCTCACGAATGAACCCAACTCGATAGCCAGAGACCACTTCAGATCTAACAACAAAATGGTATGAGTGATTCATTTTGAACTTTTTTTTCATTGTATTCAAAATCATTTTTATTTCAGTCAGTTCATTGTATTGTTGTTTTATCTCAGATCATGATGTGCCCAGATCGATATCAAGATAGCATCCTCTCGAGGTCTGCCCTATCCTCTATTCATTGTATCTTTTATTCTCAGATTCTTTTTTCAAATATACAGTTGAAGAAAGATTGTCTCAGCCAGCTCGACGTTCGTGAAACCACATGCATTGATTCCTCGTTTTGTTCAGTCTTCGCAACCGTAATCAGAGCGTTCAATTTCCTCGAGGCTGCGAAAACGGCCTTAACCATCCTTGCTCGTCATCTCAAACCAAACATGGAGGTGTTGAGAGATTGTAATGATCAGGAGAGATCAGCTTTGTATATCGCCAATTCGTCGTTTTCCTTCGTTTTATCGTATTATTTCTTATGAAATCGTGATAACGAGAAAAAGAAATGAGTAATGAGCTTAAATGAGTTTCAACAGTTGCCCATTAAACACTTTATTCACGTTGATCAACTCATAAAGATTCACCTTCATCTCCTCCCACAGGGAAACGCGCAAGCTATGAATCCGAGGGTGGATGACTCTTCACCTTATCTTTCACTTTTTTCTGGACATTTGAGTTTTGTGGATTTGATGGGTTTTGTGGCATACCCTAAGACCCATTACTTGCTTTTTCACAACATTCAGATTCTAACTCTTACCTTTCAACATACTTGATATGGAGTTCTCATTAGGGATGTGCAAATGTCCGGTCCAAGCTCCGCGCTGTCCAACCTTGGACAGCGCCTAATAAGGACACCAAACGATTAAATAGGTAGAATGGGTTGGATCGGTAATGGTTTGGAGTCGGGACATGGAGGGGGTGATATCGCTCTCGATATGTGACATATACCGGTCTGCTCTTTGTGTTTCTCATTCTTTTATGACTTTATCTCTTTCCGATCAGGTGTTCTTCAGCTCGATCATCGCCCCGTCCCTCAACCAGACGATATGGTTGGGGCAGTCGATCGCTCTCGATATGTGACATAAACAAGTCTGCTCTTTGTGTTTCTCATTCTTTTATGACTTTATCTCTTTCCGATCAGGTGTTCTTCAGCTCGATCATCGCCCCGTCCCTCAACCAAACGATATGGTTGGGGCAGCCGATCGCTCTCGATATGTGACATAAACAAGTCTGCTCTTTGTGTTTCTCATTCTTTTATGACTTTATCTCTTTCCGATCAGGTGTTCTTCAGCTCGATCATCGCCCCGTCCCTCAACCAAACGATATGGTTGGGGCAGTCGATCGCTCTCGATATGTGACATAAACAAGTCTGCTCTTTGTGTTTCTCATTCTTTTATGACTTTATCTCTTTCCGATCAGGTGTTCTTCAGCTCGATCATCGCCCCGTCCCTCAACCAAACGATATGGTTGGGGCAGTCGATCGCTCTCGATATGTGACATAAACAAGTCTGCTCTTTGTGTTTCTCATTCTTTTATGACTTTATCTCTTTCCGATCAGGTGTTCTTCAGCTCGATCATCGCCCCGTCCCTCAACCAAACGATATGGTTGGGGCAGCCGATCGCTCTCGATATGTGACATAAACAAGTCTGCTCTTTGTGTTTCTCATTCTTTTATGACTTTATCTCTTTCCGATCAGGTGTTCTTCAGCTCGATCATCGCCCCGTCCCTCAACCAAACGATATGGTTGGGGCAGCCGATCGCTCTCGATATGTGACATAAACAAGTCTGCTCTTTGTGTTTCTCATTCTTTTATGACTTTATCTCTTTCCGATCAGGTGTTCTTCAGCTCGATCATCGCCCCGTCCCTCAACCAAACGATATGGTTGGGGCAGTCGATCGCTCTCGATATGTGACATAAACAAGTCTGTTCTTTGTGTTTCTCATTCTTTTATGACTTTATCTCTTTCCGATCAGGTGTTCTTCAGCTCGATCATCGCCCCGTCCCTCAACCAAACGATATGGTTGGGGCAGTCGATCGCTCTCGATATGTGACATAAACAAGTCTGCTCTTTGTGTTTCTCATTCTTTTATGACTTTATCTCTTTCCGATCAGGTGTTCTTCAGCTCGATCATCGCCCCGTCCCTCAACCAAACGATATGGTTGGGGCAGTCGATCGCTCTCGATATGTGACATAAACAAGTCTGCTCTTTGTGTTTCTCATTCTTTTATGACTTTATCTCTTTCCGATCAGGTGTTCTTCAGCTCGATCATCGCCCCGTCCCTCAACCAAACAATATCGTTGGGGCAGCCGTTAGCTCGCGTGATGTGACATATACCGGTCTCCTCTCTCTCCTCTTCGTCTTTTGCTCTCCTAGACGCACTTTTTACATTCGTGTTATCTCTTGCACATATCCGAATCTCTGCTATCTTCCTAGAATCATTTCAGTATTTCATTTCGTTTACCACTCTCCCTGTCCATTCCTCACTCTCTTACAGGTTCCAGCCTTCAAGCAACGACCCCATTTCGTGAACACAACAACTTTGTCTGTTCTTGAAAAGCGGAGGAGAAAAGATGTGGGGGCGATTAAGAAGAGGATGAAAATGAGGAGAAAATGGATGGACGAGATGAGAATGAGGAGGATGAGAATGGGGATGAGAAGGATGAGAATGGGGATGAGAAGGATGAGAATGGGGACGGAGAGGATGAGAATGGGAACGAGGAGGATGAGAATGGGGATGGTGAGGATGAGAATGGGGACGAGGAGGATGAGAATGGGGATGGAGAGGATGAGAATGGGGATGAGAAGGATGAGAATGGGAACGAGGAGGATGAGAATGGGGATGGAGAGGATGAGAATGGGGATGGAGAGGATGAGAATGGGGATGAGAAGGATGAGAATTTGGACGAGGAGGATGAGAATGGGGATGGAGAGGATGAGAATGGGGATGGAGAGGATGAGAATGGGGATGGGGTGGAAGCGAATGGGGATGGAGAGGATGAGAATGGGAACGAGGAGGATGAGAATTTGGACGAGGAGGATGAGAATGGGGATGGAGAGGATGAGAATGGGGATGGAGAGGAAGCGAATGGGGATGGAGACGATGAGAATGGGGATGGTGAAACAACGGAATGAGGTTGTGCTGATTGCGTGGAAAATAGAAACCGTTCAGAACTCACTTTGACTTGTCCTTCACAAACTATTCGATACAAAATCAAACTATGTTTATTGTGAAATGAATGCATTGACTCTGGATCTCTTCGCAACTGGAATCATCGGCTGATAGTGATTGCCGTTCACATAGGCAACGCGAAGAGCTGGTTGTTGTCGTACAGACAAAGATGGTTGCAGCATTGTCGCAATTGGCCTCATGTTACTGGAATGAATGATGATCTGTCTCTGAAGGAGATGAGACACCGCAACGATTTCCCACATCTCAACTGGGGTGGATTGGAGAAGGTTCTCACTCATTCTGTTCTCCCAGTCGTGAAGAAACGTCTCAACATCGATGGACTCTCTGTGACCATTCATGTACTCAACCGTTTGTCTTCTCAGGTCCGATACAGATAGGTCAACGTCTGGGAGGAGAAGAAGGATGGAGTGGAAGAAGCAGGAACCATTGGTAATTGACTCGCCTCTCTTCCAAGATCTCGAATATCTCGCATCGAATCGAATCTCATCCAGAGATCTTGGATCTGTTCGAATGGATTTCGAATCTTTTCCGCCATTCACGAGTCTCTCCCTCTCGAATTGGTCCTCAGAACGTTTTGTCTTGACAATTGGTGATTGGGTCAGACTTGATTCGGAGAGTGATGCAACACGGAGAATAGCATCGTTCGTTTTGGACAACAACCGGGGACGTTTGAGCGAAGCATGGCGCTTGACAACTTTGATAGTCCTCTCAGCTGAAGCTTGGGTTGGAGGTGTTCGTAGCAACGTGTCGGCGAGAAATGCGAGTTGATGGAATTCCGACTCCTCAGATTCAACTTCCTTCTTCCAAAAGTCGACACTGCTGTTCATCAAACGATGTTGATTAGGGACTACTCCTCCATCGAGCCACACTTCATAGGTCGACAAATTCCGGTCCATTTCTGATTGCTTCATATTGGGGAAGGTTCTTTCAAGAAGAATCTCGAGGTTCCCCACCATAGTATTGGCAGGGGTCAATTGTTGAATGAAGGAACTCGCCAGTGGGCGGGTAAATCGAAGTACTTGGTCAATTTCAACAACAATTTCTACTCCTTTCGACACTGATTCACCTGGCTGAATGAGCAGGATGAGTTCGTCATCGTCACTTCTCCTCTTTGCCGACAATTCATCAAGACTCGTTCTCCATGACACTCTCTTTCTCTCACGAGCTTTCACAATTGAATGAATGGCTATTGTGTCCTCGTCATCATCATCAGATACAATATCTCCATCGAACTCCTCTCGATCACATCTTGTTCGGGCAACCTTCTTTTGTAAGTGGTTGATGAACAACTCATCCCAGAGTTGTGGCTGACTGGGCCCTTTCCACGGTGACTTCTGATTCTCCACATCGCGCAAGAAAGTCTTTTGTCGAATGGCCTCTCTCCCCTCAGATGTCAGAGAGTATCCGAGAATGGCTACGAACCCATCATCATCGAGGAGAGTGAGTCGACACACCTCGGTGGCCACGTCATTGATGAGGTTGGCCCATTGAAATGAGACAGGGTGCACACTTTGTGCGAGAGAGCACAACAGATACACAAGGTTTGTGAGAAGTGGTGGGGAGTTAGCAATTGACATTGAATTCCTCTCTAAAACTCCGACAGTATTGAAGAGAGGGTGAATCAAGTCGTGGAGGAGGTCAAGAAAATGCAGTTCACTGTCGGTCAGAGCAATCAACGTCGAAATTGTCTGACGATTGGTTCTGTACCACTGTACGATTGGTCCACAAGATATCCAGCGAGAGCCGATGAATTTCGGTGGATTTGGTAGTTCGGATTTTGAAATCGAGATTGTTTCAGCAAATGATGAAAGGAGATTGAGTGCTCCTCGAAGAAGGATAGACCGTGAGTGAATATGACGAAGGGCTGTGTTCAACTTGTGTGCCCAACATTGAAAATGAAGAGGGACGAAGCCACAAATTTCTGAAAGAGGTTGCAGAAGCAGTCCTTTTCTCGCCTCGGTGTTGGGATGAAAGACTGACACGTATCCAGAGCCTCCATCCGTCACAAAACAGTGAATACGCACACCACGTTCAAAGAGCTTCATTGTTTCGTCAATGATAACTTTTGCAGAATCAACCCCACTCGAGGATGTTTCCTGAATCGAATGAAAACGTGGAAATGATTCTTGAGATGGATCTGTGAGAACGAAAACATGGTTGTGCTTCCGTCCAGCTGGAGGCGTCACCCCATCGATGCACATCGAGACTGTGATTCTCTCTTCAGGTTGCATTTCGTTGAGTTGCTCTGAAAGCCTGATCATGTTTCTTGATAGCGTATACCGTGTTGTAGGTGTGAGAAGCTCGGATGTTGTGCTGTTTGGAAACGACTGACCCAATTTGATGAGGTCTTGTTCCAATTTCACAAACGCTGGATCTTCAACCATCTGAAATGGTGTTCCTGAGCGAGCAAAAAAAACCAGGACTGAATGATCAACTTGTGAAAAGTGGAACACTCTCTCACGTTGTTGATTTTGTTCGAGCGTTCGTTTACGACCAGCTTCCAACAATGAACAAATTGACTGCGTGGATGAAGCACTGAAGAAACACTTGTGATCGACAAATGTCGTAATTGTCCCACGTCCGTAGAATCTGCACATGTTCCCGTCTCCATTCTGACATAGACATTGGAAATCTTTTTTTTCAGCACAGATGGACTTTGTTTGAACGTCAAGTCGATAATACTTTGCATATGGTCTTCCCCCACTTGATTTCCTCTCAACACGTGTGATAATGAGTGAGGGATTGTGAGGGTGACGAATGATATCAGTGTCTGCAATGGGAGGCTAATTGAAATCAAAATACAATACCTGTTGCAGTTAGAATGGTTCTGTTGGCATTTATTGTGATGTCATGAGTCAACTGTTTCTTATTCATGATTGTCGAGAACAATTGCTAATCGGTTCTTGTTTTGGATTTAAATCGGAAATCTATCAATGGGCGGATCGTCCGATGTCCAGGACTGGACACTTTTGTCCGTTTTTAAATGATCAGAATTAACACGTGAAGAAATTCAGACGATTCTTTTTTTCAACAAATGAGTGAATGTCCAAGATCGGACCAGCTTGGACATTTCAGCAATTTATGGGATTTTTGTCCGAATTCTCTAATACTCGTTTTTCATTTTTTTGAGAGACAAAATATGAATAATATCAACATTTTAGGCGATTTAACAAAAGAATTGGGAGGATTGATCATTGATTTCGACCAGAGGAATCACTTCTTTTTCATCTGGACACGGGCTCAGTCCGATGTCCAAGAAGAACGAGGTTATGTCCGTCCGTTGCACATCCCTAGTTCTCATCAAACAACGAGCCTGTCGTTCCAATATCAAATCGCAAAAATGAGTTCCCACCAGCCCGGCTGTTGCCTCCAAGTGATTGGGATAGTCTCTGACAATGAGAATACGATCAGATCACAAGAATAAATTTGGCTTGGGTCCGGATGTCCTGCCTGTCCTGTCCCGTGGGACAGGTAAAAAGAGGAGGACAATTCTGATAAAAGTGACGATGACAAGAATTGAACCCGTTCCTTCCTTCATCTTAGAGGAGAAATCAGAAATGAAAAATGAGGGAAGAAACCAGGCGATAATGCATATTTTCTGTTTTAGAATCATTTTATTACTGTTTTTTCACACAATTTTGATTAAAATTGCGAAAGTTGTCCAAAAGCTGTCGATCAGCCCACCATAGGACAATCATAGGACAATCCTGAATCGGGCTCAAACCATAGGACATGAAAGCTTTTTGAGACATTCACAATACTTGCGTCTGAATTGAACAATAAAATTGAGTGAGGACAATTGTCCTGTCCTGTCCTATCGTGTCCTATGGTGGCCCGATCTGTCCTATCAAACCATCATTTTTGATAAATCGGACGCAGATCGATAAACTGACACTTTTTTCAATGCTCACTAAGTTATTGAGATGCCCTGTATAGTCTTCTCTCGTGATTCTCGTCATTCTTTACTCTCTCTTCTGTTTTAGACGATGGATCACATGTCCGAGCTGTCCTGTGAAAAAATCGAAGTTAAACGACGTATTAGAATATGAAGAACTCAATTGACTCTCACTTGGTATTTTATTCTCGTCTTTCCATTATTATGTCGATTCAATGCGAATAGACCTCGTCTTCATCAAGCAAGTTTGAACTCCTGAGGATCATGTGATATGTCCGCTCAACTGTCAACCAGTATCCATTATTCGTGTTTTTATCGTCCTCTTGATCTAGTTCTCTTCTATCTCTTCGAATATAACATGCACTCGACAAGAAAAATGAACTGATCGAAACGAAAGGGACAATGAATGAACAAAATGACCATTGAGATCAAGAAGAACAGAAAGAGTTGGAGAGATGAGCACAATTCAGAGGAGGATGCAAAACAAGAGAGTAATCGGAGAGAAGGAAGGAAGTTGAGTGGACAAAGCGGGAACAGAGATGAAAGCGTGGGAAAGAAACAGAAGGTGTCACCGGAAGATAAGATTGATGCACGTGCGAACCGGGACACTTTCCAGTTCAGTATATGTTTGCTCTGTTTTTACTTCGTGAGTTTCTTTCCATCATCTCTTTGAACTCCTCTCCTTCTTTCACGACATCTCTTTCTTTGATATCAATGTTGTTGCTCCTTGCATGTATCAAGGTCGACACAATCTCACATTCTGCTACAGTGTCTCCTCACACTCTGATCCTCTTTTGGGTTTCCTGTAATCTTCTATATATTGGCCAACACATCGGATTCGGATTTCTGATATATCATCAACTGTTTCTGTTATTCCGTGTAAAGTCACCAGTCAACACTGTCCCAATTCCCAAACCAAAGAAAGAAAACCGTCTCCATGAAAAAGCTCGCAATGACGAACTTTATGAATGTCGAGCTCCACTTTGGATTCATCAAGTTTGTTAGACACACTTCAGAACATCTTCACTTCGTTTCAGGGATTATCGAACGCTCAATCAAAAAGAACAAATCATTCATCTCTCTCATCCTGAAATCAGCTCGTTCTAAAGTATCTCTCCATCGCAGGACTCTATTTTGACTGAAAAGATCCTGGAAGTCGTCATTTAGCCAGCACAGTTGATATTGAGCGATGATCTTCCCAAAAGCTTGGTGGGTACAATGCAGGCATATTCGGAGGATATGGACTCGCAGAAGCGAAGATGAACTTCACGAAGATGGTTTTACTGGTATTTTGATGGAACGAACCAGCCACGTTTTCTTTTGAGCGGCTTCAACGTCAGACTCTGTTAGCCGAGCAAAAGGCAAAGGAAACGAATGACAATTCAGCTCATCAGTTACTCCTCACTCCTAGTTCAATTCCGCTGTTGAAGAGGATGCAAGCAGTTGCTGTTGATCAACTAAACGATGAAACAGAAACAGATGCGACGGACGCAACCACCGCCAAACGGAAACAGAAAGCCACGAAAATGCGAATAAACACCAATAGTTTATAGATAAATGATCGAAAGTTATCATTAATTCAAACGATTAGCGAAGAAAATGCACACATTGACGAAACTGTCACTTCCTGTGAAGCACACCTCGCGTTGGTCGAAGCTGATGATCATTTGAATCATGTTCTGCATTCAGAGGTGGGAACAACAGCAGTGAGTATCTCGTTCTTCTTCGTGACCGCCTAAATGAATGAGATTCTCGCGATGACAAGGACGACTGGGAAAGCCATTTTCGCACAGATCTCGGAAGTGATGCTCATCCACAACTTGTTTGAACGTCTGGCACGGATAGCATCATCATATATCACTGCTCAAATGAGATCAAGATTGAGATTACAATGACACGCAATAAGAGACGATCAAGGAGACAACCAACTCCTTGGAGATACTGAGCCAATTGTCTGTTTTTGGGAATGCAACGATGTGGAACACAAAGCAGGAAGAGAAGCAAGTGACCGATGAAGATCAACAACAAAGAGAAGAAAAAGAACAACCAAGCTGGATCAAAGATTGGATTAACAAAGACAGAAGAAGGAAGAAGCTATTTTTGAAAGTGAAAAAACAAGACAGATCGAAACAGGATGAAAACCTGCATCAAACGAGCAGTGAACCCACGATGAGACAACAATCTCTCAGGGAGCGAAAATGACAAGGGAAACATCTGAAAGAGAAGCTAAGAATCAAAGACAGAATCGTGAGAATGATAAAGACCAGCTAACGAGGGAGATAAACAGAAGAGAAGAATACACATTGGTAACATACGTTGTGTCAGTAATTCTCTCTTGTTGACACTCTTCATTGACTCTATCCCATCTCACTAAACTCCTTATCATTGAGACATGCTGTGTTTGTGGATATCCTCTCCGACTGTGTGATCATCCCATCTTCAAAACAATAACTCCGTTCCAAACCCAAATCAGAGATTAAAAGGAACAATTCCGCACAGGTTCTGTGACATTTCTAGAAATCAGACTTTGAAGTCGGAAAAGAAGTGAAGATTGAAATGGATACCCAAAATATGGGGAAAAAACGTAGGACAAGGCCATAGGACACGAGTTTTGGGAGGAGGACATGCCGACCCAAGCCAAGAATAAATCATAAAAGAGAAAGAAAACTCTGTTGTTGTGGTTGCCCAGTTATCCGTCAACATCTCCGCAAGTGTTCAAGATGTTCGACCAACATTTTTCAGAAGAATTTTGTTGTTCTCCTGTGGACTTGTGTTTTCGTTCTAAATGATATGAAGTCGGAGAAACCATGTGACTCTTGTGCCTTTCAGTAGATAAATGAATACAAATTGAACATACAGAGATGAATGGAACGATCAGGGCTGAGCATTCGATGACATGATGAGGACCAATTGACGTATCTTCAATGTAGGGTATGTCGTCCAGACTGTAATGATGATCGATTCTTATCCACCAGTTTTTCACCAACTCCACGCCTGAAAAGAGAGTTTCATGTCCTTAAAACGTCGTGGATGCCCCGTGCATCTTGAACGTGAATTTCTTCTCATCCTCGTTTAATCGTGTATCACTTTGCCTTCCAACATTAGAGATAGATGCAGTACTTCACAGAAAAGTTACGATAAACACTCCTTCGAGCTGAGTGGCGATGAATCGTTCGGATCTTGTTGATAACCATATTTCACTTTTCTTCTCAGGGAAGTATTGTGTGCACGTTTCACTCTCGATTTGTTATTATTTTTGCTCAACAGGCACAGTGAAGTGGGTGATATAATTAAAGACAGTTGCACCCACATTCACCCAGGTGTTTCAAAAAGATGTTTGATCGAGTTGATACCCTCGCCCACAATACTGATTTTCCTCTCCTGACCACACTCCACCACCGACTCATCTCTCGTTTTAGAATGCCTGCATGGACAGATAGTGACAAAAAAGATGGTCTGTATTATTTTTCGCAAAAAATGTGCACATTGTGTCGAGATTTTCTGACCAGTTTTTTCATTCCAGATTTTGCTCTCATTATTAATCTTTCTCTCCAGCAGAACAAAATTCTTAATTAACACACAATATTATTCGGTGTCCCGCATTTTCTCCACTGCCACGGTTGTATTCTCTGACATCACTACGGATTGAAACATCGACACAAAGCGAGATGAGAGAATTCGAGAAGAGGATAAATACATAGAAGATGTGATCGAGTCTACAGAGAGATATTGGCAGTGTTTTGATGGCGTGAAAGTCAGATTACTATCCAGTGGAGAGAGACAATCAGATCGAGGGTTTCGAGATTGATTTTGAGCTGATAGTCCCTTCTATTCCCAGATAATTTTGCATACCAGGATCCATAGACTGAGATTGAGATTATGAATGATGTGAAAAATTCAGAAACTCGCATACACTTCAAATTGTCGACTCTGAATGATTGTGATCGACATGTCAGAGAATACAACCGTGGCAGTGGAGAAAATGCGGGACACCGAATAATATTGTGTGTTAATTAAGAATTTTGTTCTGCTGGAGAGAAAGATTAATAATGAGAGCAAAATCTGGAATGAAAAAACTGGTCAGAAAATCTCGACACAATGTGCACATTTTTTGCGAAAAATAATACAGACCATCTTTTTTGTCACTATCTGTCCATGCAGGCATTCTAAAACGAGAGATGAGTCGGTGGTGGAGTGTGGTCAGGAGAGGAAAATCAGTATTGTGGGCGAGGGTATCAACTCGATCAAACATCTTTTTGAAACACTTGATCATCAAGTCCCTTTTAGCGACAACTCGTTAGATAGTAAGTTTGCATTTCTCTTGTTGTCACTCTATTTCTAAATGGATATCTCCTCGTTTTCTGTTCAGAGATGTCTCAAGCTAAATCTCGACGTGGATCAAGTTAACTCGCGATCGCAACACTACGGAGTGCCAGTTTGCATTTGTCTTATTTCCATTCTCTTTTTTTTACCTTTTTCTCATTGTTTCCAATTTATAGATCTCACAACCGCACTTCACAGTCCCAGATCACCAACATTCTGCCCTTCACATCACTCATGATATCGAAGAAAAGACGAAACAGCTCAACAACCTGCCTTTTCAGGCTTCTATAATCCGTAAACATGGTCCCCAATATTCAACTTTTGTGCCGGAAGAGACCAAAGTCCTCACAAAAGGGAACAACACAAAGACCTCCTTCGACGCCTCGTTAAACTCATACGTGGATGTCAGGAACCTCAGATACTCAGTTCTGCTGATAGGTTGATATCCTCAAGCAAAAATTTCTGAACATGGAAATGAAAGGAGATTCTTGTCAAACTGTCCCTCCTCTCATCCTCAATATTGGCAAAGTGGATCCTCCTTAAAATCCTGGACATACCGTCTTTTCCCCGATCTAAACGCGACACAAAAGTATGGACGATTCCACTTTGGATATTTCCCAGTATGATCGTTGGACCTCAAACAATGATTCACGTTTTCCTCCCCCTCCCCTTCGTTTGATTCTCCCTCGTTCAATGTCTACATTTCTCTCTTTCCCCTCTTCCTCAGCAGGTTCCTTTCATCGTTCAAATTGAGGATCACACCTTGATCTGCCTTTCGAGACCACTCTCCACAAATAGCCCAATTCATGTCTTAAAAAGCCAACAATTCCACATTCATCGGACTTTTTTCAATGATATCTCGTTCAAGCAAATACCTATTGTCAAACGATCACTGAACCTTCTGAATCTGAACACCCCGTTTTGATCATGCTTGTTGAGCATGACCTAATCATCCAATAGTCAGGAGGAAACGAATTTGGACTCTTTCCGTGTCTTCTGTGGAAATACCTTCTTGAAAATTTCCCAGTCACATTTGTTGCCATGATGGAGTGTAGATATCGATCTGTGTTTTTTCTCTGTTCAAGACCACTTCACACATTTCGGACAAAAAATATTGGTTTATTTCTCGAACATGTTATCATTGAGCAAGTCATAATGGAGGCTGCCCATTGGGACCGGAGCCCCAAACTTGTTCGCGCTGAAAAGGTCAGATAGGACGGAAATAAGGAAGAAATGGAGCCTACGCATGATGGAGGCGACGTTTGTTTGGACGAGAGTCACAGAGGACCACTCGATAGGACAAGGAAAAGTGAAAGAATGCAATAATGAGGGAGAACAATTCGGTCCCAGTTTCTCGGTCCCCACCTCTGGGAATCCCACTCTGGAGTTGTGATTCACTCCGGGATCCTGTGCACACTGTCTGTTTGGTAGATTCTTCACCCATGTCGAATTTTGTGGATACTGCTGTGAAAAAACATGATCAATGAAATGAAAAGCGATGGAGTGGACAATATCAGTCAGTGTCATCCGATTCGGAATCTTCTCTCAGATCAGTCTCATTGTAGGTCATTTCCATGCTTGGAATGATCAAATTCGCCCCACGGAATTGCATCATATCCATGTCTCGAATGGTCATATTCGCCCCACGGAATTGCATCATCTCCATGTCTCGAATGGACATATTCGCCCCATGGAACTGCATCATGTCGATGACGTGTCCGATTCGTCTCGTGATGTCGAATGAATCCTGCTTCTGAACCAAGAGGAGGTCCAGAATATCCTGCCAGCCTTCTTCTTGAAAGTGCGGAACAGTATTGTGAAGTGTCTCCCGTGCTGGCCTTCTATGCGAAGAATATCGTGTTTGACGGAGAAAGACACCGAGTCCATGTTTGTACGTGTAGAAAAGGTTGTAATCCAACAATCCACCGACAATGCGAGAGAAGAACCCGATCCTGCTGAGACACTGCGCGATCGCGCGATAATCACACAGTTTGCTGAGCATGATGAACACTTCGGCTCGGTCCTTTCTTTCTTTCCCATTTAACGAGGATTGTTGGATGAAGATTGGGAAGAAAATGTCAATGAATGGAGAAAGAAGTCGTTCGAGCCGCGAGAGAGTCAGGCGAGTTGCACAGTGCTTCAGTTTAGGCAGGGCTTTCACGGCAAAATCGAGGAGTTGTGACGAGGCAGAGTTGAAAGAGACACTGTGCTCGTGGATTGTTGGCATCACAACACCAACTGTCGCGAGATCCACGTCGACCCACTCATTGAATGTTGGGTGAAGTGTGAATGACTTTGGGCCTAGGAGAGAGTTGATTGGACGAAGTCTGAAAGAGTCGATGGGGAGAGAGAGGAGAGAGGTGAGTGCGTGGAAGTATTGTTCTGTTGTTCGGCCAGCATTTCTGAACAATTTGGGAAGATAGACAAGTTTGAGTTGGTTTGTGTGGAACGCGCAGATGCGAAGGATGGTGTCGTCATCGATGGGAGAGTCGCTTGTGAGCAGAGCAACAATTCTGTCGACAATGTCGATGATCTCGTCGTCGGTGAGACGACAAACCAGTTCAGATGTGAGGATGAAGGGTGGGGATGGTAATGAGAGGGCAGCACCATCGATTTCTGTCCTCACATCATCTCGAAATGTCCTCATCGCGCTGCTTTCAAAGTCTGGTCTAAACAAGTGGGCGAAGAATCGCAGGATGATGTTGTCATTGAACACATCTATGAGAGCAGACGGATGGAGGGAGAGATAGACAATGTAATCTCTCGTCTGATCGAAGAAAGAGTGACAGATCTCATCAAGTTCGCTTCGTAATTGGTCATGTTCTTTCGATTCTGCATATTCTCGAATCTTCTTGAGATAATCATCCATTGTGCGGATTATGTATTTGTGGAGTGAGAAGTATTCGTTTGTGAACGGCAACTGCGAAGGAGTGATTGCGTCGAAGAGATCAGCGAACCAACCACTCTTGATGTCCCTCAATAGAGCAGCAGAGTTGAGATGACTTGTGAATGATTCGAAGTGTTCGAGAATGGTAGCAGCGTGGTCCGGTCGAGTGGGTGTCAAGAGAGTGCGGAGAACAGTGGAAGGTCTTTCCTTCGATGAAATGATTCCGTCGTCCACTTCGACTGAGAATGTTCCATTTGGTCCGGAGGCCAGTTTGGCACTGAACTTTCGATTGGACATGAACCATCCAAACGCTTCGAGTCCCAAATCGGAGAAGAGTCTCCCCTCGCTCAGTCGAGCAAGGATATCCTCAAACGTCTCCACCCACTGCAGTTCGTTCAACCTGCCGCATTCGCCATAGAGAAGTTGGTTGAGGACTTCGCTTGTCATGGTAAGCCCCAACGAGGAAGCAAATTCTTCCGTCATATTCGCCCTCACCTCTTCAAAAAAGTGGCGAAGCTCCGCATTGGAGAAAGCATAACTAGAACTCCTGATGTTGTGGAAGAATGCTTTCGTTGTCCTCAAGAGTGAGAGACCGTAGTGATAATCAGTACGACAAACTGGAGGGGCAACAAGATGCCGCAAATATGTGCAGAATGGTTGGATGATGGGATCGAGGTGTTCAGACGTGACCGCTTTGGCGTTAGATGACGACGGGTAAATTCCGAGATAAGTCATGATGATCGAGGGTGTGGAAATGGATAAAACCATGTCTACGATCGAGATAATGTGGCGGTGGAATTCGATAGTCGTTCCATTTAAAGGTATTTCTTGTGGTTTTAGACGTTCGAAGAGTTGAGGCAATAAACCTGTTACAACCACTGCGATGGTGCATTTCCATGATGACTTCGTGATTAAAACGTCGAAGAAGGAGAGAGCAACTGTTCGGAGCTTGTCGGATGGATGGTAAATGAGTTTGATGAGAGTGGACGTCACTTTCGTCAGGTTTTCTCCCTCCTCAGGGAATATGGTTTCGAGGAGCCTTGTGTGGCGAGATTTGCGATGTTCTATGTGTATGGTTGCATATTTCAAGAAACGGACGGCATGAAAAACTTCATTTGTGGCCAATGTCATTTCGGAGTTGATTTGTTTGAAGAGTGAGACACAGCCTTGTCGTAGATCATCGGTCGTGATCGAATCCTGCAGGACCAATATCCAATCTGATGTGGAGGAGGTGGGAAGATTGATCTCTTCACCCTCCAGACGGGTTTGTTCCAGCATTGTTTGGGAAGTGATTCGCTTTCGTTTCTGTTCATATTGCAGTATCTGTTTTGAGAGACGAACATAGTGTCGATCATCGACAGTAACTGTGAGTAGATCAGTTTCGGATGAAATTGAATGTGAATCAAGTGATGTTTTGTTGTTGTTTTCGATGGAGTCTGGAAAAGTTGAATTAATGATGGTTTTGTTCGCAGTTGAAGATTGAGCTTGCTTCACCCGAGGATTTGTTTGTGTTTTGTTTCGCTTTCTCGCTATTGTATGCTTGGGAGGCATGTTGGAACTTTCCACTGTAGAGATGACACGGTGTCGTCGGAATGACTTGGATCCAAGTCATATGACTTATTTCTCACTTTTTGTCCACGACTTCTAGGCATTGCCAATCTCGGGCCCATCCCATAATGTGGAAGTTACTTTTTCCCTTTATTTGGATTTTCAGAGCCATTAAGAACTGGATAATGGTCTGCTCTGATCAAACAATCTCGCAAAGAAATGTCAATACAGTCTTCTCAGTCCGGATATCGGAACAAAACGACATGAAGAAACACAATCGAACTAAATTGAAACTGAATGCCCGAAGGAGACAAAACAAGTTTAACGTTGAGCATTTGATCATTCTCTGAACGGTGGAGACGGATCGAAATATCTTCCCTAAGCGTGGATCTCTCTGGATTCAGATTGTGTCCAATCAAAGTTCTCCATTAAGTTCTTCCAAAGACAAAACACAATCTCGGCCAAAGAATCTGATTAAAGCGATCTCCCTCGATAGAAAAGGGCGAGATGTTGCTGATTGTTCTGATTTATTTGATTGGGAAGAACTCCTGTGAACAAAACGGATGACAAAGACAAACGAACTCGCCACTCGGAAACGCCTATTGGACTGGCCAGACTGATCAATGAACGACGGACGCGGAACGAAGGTAACAATAAAACACACTATTATTAATTTCACGAGGGTTTGAAAAAGAAGAACCAAGATCTGCCGTTTTCTGATTTCAACCCACGCCCAGGTGCTGATTCGGATCCTAAACGGAACTACTTGCCTCCCACGCCGGAAAAGACGGAGCGCAACTCTTGAGCCTTGTGGATAAGAACTGTCGACCTCTTATTCAACCGCTCAAGTCGCTCCTCGAACCCTCGTCTTTCACCCTCGTCCCCTTCCTCCAGATCAATGCCGGTGTCTTATGGGCGCTGTTCGACTCCGACATCTGCTCGCCTGTACTCGTGTGGGGCGAGAACGATAGAAGAGAGATTCCACGTCGTCTTCTTCTTGCGATTTACGAGTTTCAAGAGAGGTGTGCGAAGCTGGGGCGAGATTGGGTGGAAAAGAACAAGTCGTACAACCCCTTCCTCGCCCAACTCCTCCGAAGCGTGTTTCCGAACCACTCCAACTCTTCCACTGTGTTCTCTGAGTCGAGCCAGCCTTGCATTCTCCTTTCGTCGCAGCTGGCATCGTCGACACTTCAGAATCAGCTTCTGTCGACACTCTTTCCTCCTGTTTCTGCGTCGTTCACCTCAACTCTCCTTCATCCACCTCTCGATCTCTTCAGGCCGTCCGCTGCCTTCCACTCCATCAACACCAACCTCTCCTCGGCAGTGTCCCACTTTCTGTTTAAATCGTTCAATCTGGACTCCCTTCTCGTCGAGTTCGAGCCAGTCTTGTGGATGAACAGAATCGAAGCAGTCTCGTCCCAAATGAACACTGATTGGCGTCTCGCCAGTTTCAACCTCTTCACCCTTCAGAAGTCAGAAGGCATGTTCCTCTCTGATTGTGGAGACCCACCGTCTTCTGGCCAAAGCGGGACAGGAAGAGATTGATCGTCTCAAGAAGAGTTCTGAAGGCGAGTCAAACGGAAAAGCGTCGACGCTTGGCTCACTCAACGTCATTCTCCGCCTGCTGCGCTGCATGAGCTTGCTCTACCCGTCAACGCGCACGGCGATGGGGGACATGCCGTTTTCGGAGCTGATTGAGTTCTCGCAGACTGTTCTGAGGACGATTGGTAAGAGTGAGATTGTCTTGGCCAGACAGTGCACGCATCTGCTGGGTGATCCTCTGTTCCTCTTTGTGTTCATCTCAACCACAATTCTTTTCAACTGCCCGACTCCCTCTCGCCCAGCCTCCTCCTCTCTCTCTTCACCATCCTTCCCCATCTTCTCAGCCTCTTCACTCATCACAACATCCCACAACGCATCAACCGACGCTTCTCCAGTCCAACGTACACCCCATCCGTCGTCAACTCGTCGCTCACTGTTCTCATCTCACTCTCTTCTGCTCGCCTCATCCTCTCCAACCTTGGCTACATTCTGTCGCTCTTCGCTGTCCACCCATCGTTCCCTCTGTCCATCGGGAGGCACGCAATCGACCTTCCTCAGGAACGGGTCGAAAGGAAGAAGAAAGCAGAAGCGAATCAGAAGCAGTTGGATGCCTTTGAGGAGAGTCTGTTTGTACCATTCGCTTCGGACACACTCGACACCATGTCCGACAGCACCAAACTCGACCACGTGCGAAGAATCATCAGAAAACGGATTTCTGACCTTCCCTCATCGCTCGAGCAGAATCCGCTGTTCTCTGAGATCGAAAGACAGATGGAAAGCGAGCTGCTCGTCTTCCTCCAAAACAAGATTGATCGGAAGAAGCACACATCGAAGATCGAGCGGATGATGGCGAGTGATCAGAAGAACAAGCTGTCCCAACACATCTCCCACAGCAACCACGATTCCAGATCAGAACCGGAAACACGACAACTCTCCGTCGCTCGTGAAACCGTCACAGATCGCAAAGGAGCAGAGTCAGCAATCACCACCGACACTCCAACGCGGTGGGTCGTCGTCTCTTCTCCAATCACCCTTCATTCGAAGATGCCAGAAGCAGAGAAGTCACCTCTCGTGAACAATCTCGCTTGCCTCTGCGAGCGCTGCCAGCGTCTGAGCGAGATTGAAGCAGAAGAAGAGAATGACACCAGAGACGTGCTGACTGTGCTGGACACGGCGGGGAAGATGCTGCGCGAATAGTCCCCTCACACACCCGAAAGTGCTCAAAATGACGTAGAACACACTCGACCAAACCTCGTTCTTTGAGGTCAATTTGGACTTCAACGGGAACGTCCAGGCGGACGACACGTCTGCTCCCACACACGCACTCCCTGCTCGCCGCTCGATCGTCAACTCTCTCCCAACGTCGTCCTCCCCTCACTTCGGATCGGCGGAGAAACAATCAGCTCGTCGCAGTCGATCAGCGACCTTGTCTACGAGACCGTGCTTTATCCGCAGTTTGGGTGAGGTCGATTCAGGATCGGATAGACCCTGTGTGTGTTGTATTATCAGAAGAGCGGAAGAGGGAGCGAATTTGGAGGTGCTCATGGGAATGGGCGAGGGCGGCATCTGATGTCGCTGTTCTCACTCTTCCAGCTTTCTGTGAAGGAGGAGGATGTGCAGACGGAGAAAGCTGACAACAAACCGACAGGACGAATGACTCATACGTTCGAGCCGACTGGAAGAAGGACGATGGAGACGGAAGATCCAGACGCGGATGAGATTGTGATGTTTTTGGTTGAGATTTTGGAGAGAATGCTGAATGCACACGGTCCAACAGAGGATCCTCTATTCAATCCACACACTGTCACCAATCCACCGCCTGTGAAAGACACACTACACTTCATCTCACGTCTGCTTCCTTCATCGTCAGACGCAATCCGCTCAGGTGTCTCTCGTCCTTCTTAAATCACTCGCAATAGGGATGACACTTGAGACAGACTGTTTGATGGCTTACTGCATCGTTCTGAACCTGAAAGCAATGTTGCTCCAATCGACAGAGACGAAGAACACCGATTCTGTTCAGAAGAAGCAGATAGAGGAGGAATGGGAGGAAGAAGCACTTGCCTTCACAACAGTCGAGATGCTACTCGACGAGAAAGGGACACCGTTGAAGGAGGATCCAGAGAGAGTCGCGCAGGCAAAGCTTGCTCAGACGAAGCCGTGTCCGACCTCGTTCTTCGAGTCAAGCCAGCGACTTTCAATCCAACAGACGCTGTCTGTCTCATTCGCTTCTTTCATCTCGATGGCTGCCACACTGCTCGACGACATTTCGTTTGATCCGTTCATCTCGATGCTGTGGACGAAGTCAGTCCTTCTGTTGTGTCTGCCTCCGTCGCTCATCGGCGCGCTGTTCGTCTGCAACACCGACCCACACTCTGACACCTCCTCCTCCACTCCTGCCGTCCACACTCTCGTCGCCCATCCTCTCCCGCTCCTCCCACCCTCTCCTCCTCTTCTGCACACAGTTCAACCACACTCGCTCACACTTGTTCCTCAACCGAGTCTTCTCGAACTGCACAGAAAGCATGAGCCAGACACGGAAGATTCGGTTCCTTCTGTTCCAGAAAGACTTCGAGCGGGCACTGAAATAGCTGTACACGATGGATTGCGCGCTTCCGGTCTTTCCCCGTCTCTGCCCATCACACGCTTCTTCTCGTCTCACACGCAAGACTCTATGCTCTCATCTTCTCTCCCACTGATTCCCATTTTCCTCCATTCACACTCCCATCCAGTACAAATTCGTTCCACGACAAACAACGCGAACGATCTATCACTTCGTTCCATTCACACGACTTCGTAGCATCCTCCTCTCCCACAATACACACAGTCCACTGCATCGCTTGGAGAAAAGAGGAATAGAAGCTGTGGGATGGAGATAGAATCGAACGAACGAGTTGAGAGTCGTCGTTCTCGTTGTGATTGTCATCAAATCAAACGAAACAAAGTGCATTTGATCTCTTTCAACGATGTAGTCATTTCAATCCTTTTCACTCGAACAATGAATGTGGATTGAAGCATGTCTCATGATTAAATGTGTTGTGTATCTCGTTGTTTTCACAAGTCAATCCTAACTTTTGGTGGTGAAGTGAAGATAACCGAAATTGGTGAATTTAGATGATAGTGATCCGACACACAATTTGAATAATAGGTCCCATCGTGGGCCCGACGGTCCCGACCAAGTCCCGAAAAGTCCCGGAAAAAGGCCCGAGATTGGCAATGCCTAACGACTTCAGACCAAGTCTTTCTTTGCTAAACGAATTCATTTGGAATGACTGTTCACATTTTGAGTAGAGCAACTGGAAAAACCGTTTTATGGGGAACTGTTGAAGTTAAGTTCAGTCAATGATTCAATTGTATAGCAACTAGCACTCATAGACCGAGAATAATACGGATAAAAAACGACTGAAAAAGGAGAATTGAGCATTGAAAATCCGATCTGCCCATCTCATTCCTCAGCACCCTCAGTCTCGGCTAGCAGCCATGCGGACATGAAGGAGTGGACAATGAGAAGAGGGGGTAGGAATCGTGTGATGGAAGATCGTTTCTATTTGGCATGGATGTTACGTGGACTGTGAGAGAGTGAAAAATATGGAAAATACAGACTATGGTTGAATTTGCACGGACGGTTCTCGTGTATGATTTGAATGGATCATGAAATGTGTGAGGAGTGTCCATTACTGATGCAGTGGGAGAAGACGATGATGTGTGTGTTCTGCGGGAAAAGACGGGAGTTGCGGAAGAGTGGGACGTGACCAGCTGCTGTGAGACGAAAAAGAAGATGATCATTGGAGGATCAGAGAACAAATAAAGGAGATGAACGATTGTAGCACATGTCATTCCCCCATACAGAAGATGTTCTCGTATCCATAACTCACATGACCGTTTGTGTTTTGGCCTCTTCGCTTCTTCGTCGCATCAGCTGTGAAGCGCATTCGTTTTCCGTGATACACATGGCACATGTTCAGTTTTGTAATACAACCTTCAAAGTCGTTCAAGAAAAAACGTAATTATTTGATTGGATGGAAGTCGACCAGTCCAGGTCAATTGTGGTGAGCGTGTTAGACCTCCTTGGATGTTGCATTGGGTTGAATGATTGTTCGAGATTCTTTGTTGTCTTTAATGTGTGTGAAGATGCGGACCAGTTGTCATCTCCAAATGAAAGAAAGTTGAGTTTGTGTGAATATATGCTTGTGTTATATTCGAGCTGTGACAGGCGGCATGTGTGAAATCAGATCAATAAATCCTCATTTGTCAGTCACCCTTACTTTGAATTGTCACCTCCATCAGTGTCCCTTTCATTCGTGGTGTGTATCAATGGTTTAACCCTCTTTCTTGTTCTTATTTGACAATCTGTTGACCAGATCGTTTTCTGAAGGAGAAGAGCGAAAACTGATGACTTCAGAACTCGAACACAACTCTACTACCTCGCACAATGGAATCTTTCATTCGATATATATCTTCATGTTCTCCGTTCCTTCTTGTTCATTACGAAAATAAAACTGTCAAAAGAAACCAGACTGTTCTGTTTGACGTCATTCAAGGTAACGAAGAGCAGGATCACCATTTTCAAATTCTTCCCAAATCGTCAATTATGCATCAAACATCATATAAGGATCTTTTCTTGCCCATATACTGCCCCATCTCTGTTGTTTTCTTCTCCTTCAGTCACCTTCATCCTCTTTCTCATGATCCAATAATCTCTCTCCTAGCTCTGTCTTTGTCTTCCAACAACCCTCCATAATGAAGCACGTCTTCAAAACAGTCAAAATCCGTGAACTGGGCCCATTGATACCCTTCCCATTAGCCACTGGAATCGTCCTGATTCTTTACGGGTTCTTTGCCAACTTCTTCGGTGCCCTGGCGAGTTCCTTCTCGTTCCTTCTCGTTCCGTCATGTCGACTCAGTTCTATCGATACTTCTTGGGCAGATTTATAGGACGATAATGGTGGTAAATATCACAGCACGAACACAACAAGATCTTGAACGACTCACATGGAGGAATGCTAATCGATTCATTTCCTGTCAGAAGAGCGAATCTTCATCCGCAAACTCGAAATCTGCCAAAAGAAGCAAAATTCGCGAAATAGGACTCTTCATCTGGCACAAAGAGCTCTCTAACGCGATCGTACGTATCTTACTTGTTGTCGTCAACCTCTCGGCACTTTCTGTGCTTGTCGTGACAGGCTACGTTCCCCCAAGCAAGTATGCGGTGGAAGTTATGACAAATGTTTGTTTATTGATGATGATGACGAGAAAAGCGAATGCAGTTTCGATGTCGCTTCCCATGCTCATTGTGCCCGAGTCTCAATCGAAAGGATCTCCAGAGATTCTTCTCACCACCACGGAAATGAAGATTCTGAAGTGAGAGTGTCACAGTGCCTTACAATCGAAATCGCGACAGGATAAACAGGAACAGTCGAACAAACACGCAACCACCGAACACTCAGCGAACGACGTGCACGCGAAGACTGTCGCCATCATCGACGACCTGCCCGACAAGCTTGTGGTGCCACCGCACCCAATGCAGCCGGAAGAGGCAGATATCATCTGCGACTGGATGCGAGACTTCATTATGGCCTGTCCATCTCCACCCTCAGCTAAGTCCCGGCCCTCACACTCTGATCACGACTGTTCTGGCATCCTGTCTCTCATTGGACAGGCAGAGAAGCAGAACAACACCAAACCCGAACACTCCAACCACTCCCTATCGTCTCAAACGAGCTGGACTGAGATAGACAAAGGTTTAGATAGCACAAACATCACCAGAAACAGATATCAATACAGACAAACCTCTCTTCCTTCATCAGGACTTTGTTGAGATTCTCTCACGCGAAAATCAACCCCACTGAGTGGACGACAACGAACTTCGACTCCGCTTCCCCACAACGGACAGATCGACAGCAGCACAGATCACTCTGGCTTCACAGATGAACTCATTGTTTGTTTCTTCGTCACCCACACAAAGGGACAAGACTGGTCATATTTAATTCGGAGAGCGAGCCAAGTACAGAAAGCAATGAAATACCTCTCTCCAGTTGGAACATCTCCAACCTCCAGATGGACGCCACTCACCAACTGCTTCCGACGTGGATGATGGGATTGGACCACTTTGAGTAGGAGTGGCGGAATGCGGTCAGACATCTCCTCAACATGCACGATTGGGAGGAGAAGACCATCTGGCTCTTCGTCGAGATCTCTACCATCTTCTTTTTGGGTATCTTCACATCGACATACGATTCATTCATCACAGTGCCCACTCCAAAGCCAGTTGATCTGATTCTGCCGCATCAGCAGCATCCTCCAGGCAAGGAAGACGCCCGAAAGGGAGAAAAGTGGTACAGACCCTTCCAAAGAGAGTTGAGTCGATGATGATCGCCAACTCCTGTCGCACATTCAATCGGTCTCTTCACGGAGATCCTACGACTTCAACTCTCCCTCCAGTCTGGCATCTTCCAAGCTGCCGGCCTGATGCCCTTCAATCCAGCTGCAGAATGGCTCCCCACCGCTCCATCGACCTTATCTCTCTCTGGCCAACCCGAAGGAAGAGGAAGTTGTTCACTCCATGCGATATTTGCATCCTCTTTCGATCGTGAAGGGGCCAATCTCATCGCCAATTCGCTTTTTGATGTGTCGACATCTGTTGGACAACTTTGACCGAACGAAAACTCCCAAAACAGGTTCTTCTGGATCGCATTGTGAAAGGATTGAAGGTGAAGACAAAACTGGAGCAGACACGCGAGTGTACTGATTTCCAGTCCAAAGAGTCGTCCCACGCGATGAAAATGGAAGAACTGATCGAACATGATTCTGCGTTTAACGGCTCCCCACTGCATCGTTCGTCTCTTCCGGACATCTTCAATGTTTGGAGGGAGTGCTTTGCACACGACTTCAACTACATCCTCCCAATTCCCGACATCCAAATGGAAAGCCTGTCGACACTCCAGTGGATTCTGTTCTTCGATGCCCTTCTCCTCAAAACCACCGACCAGCTGGTGACAACAGCGATAAACAAAGTGCGTCTGCTCGGACAGCACGCTTCGATTGTTGAACTCAACTCTCTCACTCTCGCTCATCCTGCCAACGACAGAATTTATCACACTCTCTTCTTCCCGATTGTGTTTGTCCACTCTGAGCCTCTTCCACCACACGCCACGTTCGCAGCATTCACTTCCAAGATCATCCTTCGAGAGTCGAAGAAGAGCACGAGAAGAGCTGTTGAAGAACCATGTTTGAAGGAAGAAGATAAACAGAGGATGGAACTTGCGAAAACTTAAGGAAGCGATTCTGAAACGAGGATATGGTGACATGCACAGCACAATCTCCTCCAAAAAGCTGACGGCTGCGAAAGATGCCGAAGCGAGGACACTGGATGCTCTCTCGCCTCGTCTCTGTCAATCCACTCGGATGATAATCAGACAGGCGACCACCTTCCGAACAATGATGCTGTCGTCCCTCACGACGATCCCCTCCATCGCCCAGAAGGAGACGAGGATGAAGGTCGTCTGTCACTGCGATCCACACACCCACCGAGCAGCCGCTACACTTCATGCGAGCATCACGTTGCATCTGGACACTGTGCTGAAACAGAAGAATCACATCATCTCCAACAACTCGCTCTTCTCCGAACACGCAATGCCGCTCGTCCCCGGACTCACTCCAACCAACGCACCTTCGCTATCAGATGCAACGACAGGACTGATTTCACGTTCAACATGAACGCCATGTATCTCCCGTTCGTGTTGGCGAGGCTGTGGAAGGAGAGTGCATTGATCATCATCTCGACGTGTCTGACAGAGGTAACGATCCCACCAACTCTGACGTCACCATCTCCAGATCGCTCCACTTCGATTCGACATCACACACCGCCCAGAACGCGTTTCTGCCGCAGATGATGCACACCCTGAGACACTTCAGTGCGGACAGTCTTCTCGTCTGGACAAGCTTGGGACGAGGCAGGGCTCCTGTGAAATAGGCGTGTCCGTCGACGTCGGGTCTCAGACACGCCTCGTCGCCTCTCAACCCGACCAACCAGCCACATCTATCGGGGTGTGACTAAAAACTTGTCCATTGGTTTCCTAGATAACGAGAAGAAATCAGCATGTTTCAGGTAAAATATGAATAATACACATGAAAAACTGACTTTTCTCCATTTTTCGTGTTTTTGACAACATAGAGAAAATTCACGAAGATCCACCCATTTGGATGCAACATCAACCGCGACGCTTCAAATCAGAGATAGAACCGTAATCAAAAGGTGCGGGATGAACAGATTTACTACACAAAATCGCTCTGAGAAACGGATTTGATCATGTGGAAGAAGGAGGCTCTGAATGTTACAGTGCAAAAGGTAAAACTGCAACGTCGACATGAGAAAGCTAGGGAGATCATACTTGGTTTATCTTCTTCCTTGGAGAGGTGGTAAGTGCTCGTTTAGACGCTCGCTGCCAAAACAGCCTCGTTGGTGTGTGAGGACCCAAAATAACCACTTGGGGAGAGATCGGATCTCAGTCGGATGGACTCATTTTCATTGCTCAATTCGACATACACAAACAATTTCGGTGATCATACAGAGAAATGTGAAATTAATGTTGAAATGGAGAGATAAACTGAGAAAAGGGAGAAAAGCTTATAGTGCTGTCACAAAAGCGCCGGTTTTCAATAAACCGCCTAAAATCGAGATTTTTTCTGGGAAATGTTCTTTTGGTGAGAAAATAATCCATAAAAAATTTTGGAGCTAAAGACCCATTATTGGGCTCTGTAGCCTCATACAGTAAAATACACACATTTTTTTCAACTTTTCGACGTCATATCTCCACAACCAGTGAATCAATTGGTATGAAATTTTTTCCAGATCCTTCTTTTGATGATTCGAACATTTTGGAAAATTTTCGAAAAAAAATTCTGGGTTTCTGGGAAAATTCTCAAAAACCCATTTTTTCTCGAAAACACTCACAGAGGCAAAATTTTTCATCTTTTGTCATAAAAATCGTTTTTTGAGGTCTTTATGAATAGAATGCACTTTATTTGGTTGAAAACGGATAGTTGGTTGTGGAGAAATGACGTCGAAAAATTCACCTTTTTTGTGTGTATTTTACTGTATGAAGCTACAGAGCCCAATAATGGGTCTATATCTCCAAAATTTTTGCAGAATAATTTTCTCACCAAAACAACATTTCTCAGAAAAAATCTCGATTTTAGGCGGTTTATTGAAAACCGGCGGTTTGGTGACAGCACTATTAAAGTGAGAATCCACAATGGCATTATCCTTTCGAATGAATTGAAAAGAAGAAACGGACAAATGTAAACTGGTATCTTACTCACATCTCTCGCCATTTTGTCCCTTTCTTCAAGTTTAATAGCGAGAGACAGTCGCTGTGATTTTGGATTTGCCTTTTCTGCTTTCAAAATTGAGTTTGAGTTTTTTCTGACAGAATAATCTCAGAAAATGTATGTTTGAGTCAAAAATCAGAGCTGAGAGGCCAATTGACTCGAATATCGAAAGATCCCATTGTTTCCGGTTTGCACAGAAAACTCTTCTGTGATGTCCGGGGTGATAGTTATCACACCAAACCGGAGTTGTTCATCAACCCGGATGAACTCCTCCAATGTTTGATTCAGATAACAGCCTTCCGTTTCATGGACCTTTTAGACACAAATGCGTTCTCAATCGTTTGAACAACTTGATCAACCCACTCGCTCGTCGATTTGGGTTTACACATTCATCCATTGCATAAAATAAGTATAGATAAAAAAAGATAATGAAATGCGTTCGAGAGAACGGTACATCAGGGACTGTAACCTCTCCTGGACTGCAGTAGACAGTGTTTGTCGGATGGGTGGATGATGGTTCTTTATAGGTCGGGATGCACAGAACAGTTGATTCTTGCATCCCCTCTCTTCAGCTCCAATCATTGTTGGACTACATGAGTTCTAGCGGCCCTTATGGAGGGTATGAGATGACGATCTTGACACGTTCCGCAATCGAGAAAGTAGAGGGACCTGGGAACGATAGATGACGATGGAATGCGATTTTCGTTCAAATTTTTGGCAAAATCGGCGAAGGGACCTATTTCGAGGGGACGATCGACATCGGAGATCCATTGATTGGAACACCTCACAGAGACTGTTTGAACTGCAGATTGTGATGTGTCAACTTTGTCAGGATAGAAAGATGATCAAAGTTATGTCGTGGTTCGAAAATCAAAGTCGATGAGCAAGAAGAGCTGATCCTGTGTCGATGGTTTGTGAGAAGTCCTTCAAAAAGAGGTTGATAAAACATCTTTTCACAAGTGTGAAAAAAAAACAAAAGATGAACATTTTCCGTGAGATATAATCCTGTTTGCTGTGAATTTTGCGTTGTACGAGGAAATCAGACTGACATGAGTGTTGGGGCTCCACTGCTTCATATACACTGATTTTGTGGAGTTTCCGATGGTGGATATCTTTTTGATGGTTTCTAATCTCCTGCTGAAGATTGATGTTTGTCTTTTCATCAGGGTCACTGATTTCCATTTGAATTGAGCCCATGAGTTCCATCGAATTCGACCAAATTGACAAATGTGTGGTTTAGGATGATGTTCAGGATCAAAAGAGGCTATAGTGGAAATGATAGAATGATCGATCATGAATCACATAAGAGTAGATATACTTTCAATGGAGTCCATTCTGAGGATAGAGAGATGACTTTCACATTTTATGGATGGATCACACTTCACCACGGATAGTCCATCAAACTGAAGAATTGATACCTTTTTGTGTCACCAGTGGTTGTTATTTCTCTGTTTTTTTTCATTTTTTGCTCTCTTAAAACCGGATGGAGAAGGTGTGTGGATGATGTCAAATAAATTGACATCTTAATCGAAGATGAAGAAATCTTTGAACCAAATTTGTACAGGATCATCTTCACTGCGATGAGAATTTTCTATTTCTTCAACTTGCTTTCCTTGCTTTGTCTCCTTCTCTGTCCATCGCCTTTCGCTTTTGTGTTTCTTTGATTCTTCTAAGTCTGTCGTCATTCGGATATGTGCTAGACATGCTGATGAACAATCAAAATCATGTTGAGGCGAGGAGAGTGTGTATCTGAGGTGGATTCAGGTGGTGAGTGAAATTTCAATTCGCTTTTCATCTTCATCATTTGATCGATTGTTTTGCCCGTTCTCCCCCAGATTTCTTCATTGGAGGTGATGTGAGGCGTATCTGCGTGTTATCTGGTGACGGTGATTGCCGAGAAGGACGTCGCTGTTGGTTTCGTTGAGAACGACTATGTCAGGATGGGCGTGACGACGGGAGTGGTCTGACTAGGAAGATGGGCATCCAACACGAAAAGAGGAGAATGGTGATGATAGAAAAGATGCCAAAGACGCACTGACTGTTTGGTTCATCTCAGCTTAGATGGTGGAGCTGGTTGGGTTCTTGAGAGGATTGAGCTTGATCAGATTGAGGTTGTTCGTGCGGCTGTGTTTGATCTGTTTGATGAGCGGCTTGTTGAGATGGTTGTTGTATTGTTCGTGACTACTGCCTCTCGTGTGTCTTCTTCGCCTGCTCCAATGACACAGCCTCTTCCGACTCGCCTATGACGTGTATGTTGAGTGATAGACTCGTGCTGGATGCATCTTCTCAATGTTCCCCTCACACGCTCCCACTCATTCCTCTCTCCTTCCGATCAATCCCATCCGCAGGTTCGAGTATGGATTCGCGTTGAGTGGAAACGGGCTGAAGAGAGTCTTCATATCGCCCAGTTTTTCCACCACAATCTCAATCCCACACGCCATCCATTCCTCGTCCTCTCGCTGTCGAACGCAACAGGATCGTTGTCACACGGCTCGCGCCAGAAGAGTACACTGGAATCACCCAAACACTGCGCATGCGCTCGCCTCCCTCCCTCCCCTCGCCCCCTTCCCCCAACACCCCTCCCGCTTGTCCGTCCTTCTTCTTCCTCTTCTTCACACTGTGCGAGCCAGCCAGCGCCTTCTTCATCAGAAGCGCCTTCCGCTCGTCCTCTTCCCGACTCTCCCCTCCCACCTTCCCCTCCGCCACAATTGTCGTCAGAGTTGCTGTCGCTGATAAAGCACGCGAAGTCCTACAGGCCAACCGAATCATGATGAACGAGAGATCTCATCCTTCAACTCCCACACATTAATCGAGGTGAACAGCGACTTCTCGTTCAGCCGTGGCCGAAGAATGAACACATTGCGGGTCAGTCACCGTCATCTCCCTTTCAAGCAGGTAACCAGACCACAGAGTGATCTATTCCAGACTGTTCAGAGACACCGATTTCCAATCCTGAGGCCAATTCGACTTTAGAATTGCGTTTGGAGAATTTTTCAGGACCGATCTGTTGCTTGGTATTTCGGGAGACGTCGTTCGTAGAGAGAACATCTTACGAGCCTAGTTGGTGGGTGTCTGTGTTCTTCATCTCTCACAGCACATATTAACGTCGTTCGTGATCTGAACAAGTCGTTGTTGAAACGAGTATGTGTTGTTTTCAATCCCATTCTGCTCCTCCCACCCACAGTACACCAGCAGACACCACGTATCGAAGTAGGTCAGCCCCTTCACGGGAGTGGTAGTGTCTTGTGTGTCCCCCGCTGCGCAGTGAGACGTTTGACAATGGCTTTTCGAGTGTTCTGAACAGCTTAATCAATGCACCGCTTGTGAATTTCGTGGCCGAGCATTTCCCGTTCTCATATCCAAAGAATAGTGTGTCATCTCCAAAGTCGCCTCCGACAACCGTAAGAACAGAGTCGAACAATATGGTTGCTTCGACAGAGAGACCGAAGTATGCCATCCGCTCGTTGCCGACTAGGTCGTGAATAAGTTTGAGCGACAGGTGATGAGGAGTAGTGTCGCCCTCCTCCGTGTTCATCTGCAGTGACTTAACCGGAATTGGGTGTTTCCTGGCAGACGCAGAGATGACAACACCGCCCTTCTTCGCCCACTCCGTGCTTCCGCTGGATGAATTTGGTGAAGTGGAGTGCATTCTCTTTGATTGTGCTTTGTTCACTTCCCAGCTGCGCTGGCTGATTCCTGTCGTGGTGTTGGTTTGCATAGCTCTTCTGACGGCGAATGTTGTGATTGTTTCGGTTCGGGGTTGGAGATGTCGGTGAATTGGATGCAGTAATCGTACACAGCAATGCGACGAGCATAGTACACGAAGGTTCGGTTCGACAGATCCCCATAAATGACGAGTGGCGGCACGTACTTCCCAGTCGACGTAGACGACGTAAATCCGAAACCAGAAAGAGAGTTCTTCCCGAAGACGGTAAGATTCTGCAGATGGCTCCTTGAGAGTTGAGAAGGTGTGAGATTCTTCTTGTTATATCACTTCCTTCGTTCAGAACAAAATGAGACTCTATTTGCCAATGAACGCAAGAAACTGTCCTTTCGTACTGTGAGAGGGCTGTTTTGTGAAGTGAGTTTGGGACCGTCTTTGAAAGTATCAGGTTCACGAGGGGTTGTTCTTAGCTCCTGGGCTTTCGCTAATATTTATCCATGAATTGAAATTCAGATGCAAAAGGTCAATTGAGTCACTCATGGAGATGAAGCAGGTGATGAAGGGAGGAGATTGAGACATTTCAAAGAGCCATGAAAACCACGAACCGCTTTAACAACAAATTAAAGGATAGATCACTGATGTCACATGAGAGTAAACTAGACTCCAGAAATGAACCAACAAAAATGAATCAAAAGCTGTCATTCAGTTCATTTTTCATCGTTGGTTGTTTCATCGATGTGTTCCAAGTCTGTTCTATTCATTTTGAATGTGTTCATTTGCTTTTCTTCAAGTAGGGGAATTAAAATAAACAATAGCAAAAGTCATAGCGAAGCTGACGATGACGAAATGTTTGATACCGGCGATGGGGGTGACGGCAAACACGAAAGGTAAGTTGACGACGACGAAATATTTGATACTGGCGATGGGGGTGACGGCAAACACGAAAGGGAAGTTGACGACGACGAAATATTTGATACTGGCGATGGGGGTGACGGCAAACACGAAAGGGAAGTTGACGACGACGAAATATTTGATACTGGCGATGGGGGTGACGGCAAACACGAAAGGGAAGTTGACGACGACGAAATATTTGATACTGGCGATGGGGGTGACGGCAAACACGAAAGGGAAGTTGACGACGACGAAATATTTGATACCGGCGATGGGGATGACGGCAAACTCGAAAGGGAAGCTGAAGATGGCGGCGATCTCGCTGGCGATGCTAAAGATGACGGCGAACACGCTCGCAATGCTAAAGATGACGGCGAACACGCTGGCGATGCTGAAGATGACGGCGAACACGCTGGCGATGCTGAAGATGACGGCGAACACGCTGGCGATGCTAAAGATGACGGCGAACACGCTCGCAATGCTAAAGATGACGGCGAACACGCTGGCGATGCTGAAGATGAATGCGAACACGCTCGCGATGCTAAAGATGACGGCTAACACGCTGGCGATGCTGAAGATGTCTGCGAACACGCTGGCGATGCTGAAGATGAATGCGAACACGCTCGCGATGCTGAAGATGACGGCGAACACGCTCGCGATGCTGAAGATGACGGCGAACACGCTGGCGATGCTAAAGATGACGGCGAACACGCTGGCGATGCTGAAGATGAATGCGAACACGCTCGCGATGCTGAAGATGACGGCGAACACGCTCGCGATGCTGAAGATGACGGCGAACACGCTCGCAATGCTAAAGATGACGGCGAACACGCTCGCAATGCTAAAGATGACGGCGAACACGCTGGCGATGCTGAAGATGTCTGCGAACACGCTGGCGATGCTGAAGATGAATGCGAACACGCTCGCGATGCTAAAGATGACGGCGAACACGCTGGCGATGCTGAAGATGACGGCGAACACGCTGGCGATGCTAAAGATGACGGCGAACACGCTGGCGATGCTGAAGATGAATGCGAACACGCTCGCGATGCTGAAGATGACGGCGAACACGCTCGCGATGCTGAAGATGACGGCGAACACGCTGGCGATGCTGAAGATGAATGCGAACACGCTCGCGATGCTGAAGATGACGGCGAACACGCTCGCGATGCTGAAGATGACGGCGAACACGCTCGCAATGCTAAAGATGACGGCGAACACGCTCGCAATGCTAAAGATGACGGCGAACACGCTGGCGATGCTGAAGATGTCTGCGAACACGCTGGCGATGCTGAAGATGAATGCGAACACGCTCGCGATGCTAAAGATGACGGCGAACACGCTGGCGATGCTGAAGATGACGGCGAACACGCTGGCGATGCTGAAGATGACGGCGAACACGCTGGCGATGCTGAAGATGAATGCGAACACGCTCGCGATGCTAAAGATGACGGCGAACACGCTGGCGCTGCTGAAGATGTCTGCTAACACGCTGGCGATGCTGAAGATGAATGCGAACACGCTCGCGATGCTAACGATGACGGCGAACACGCTGGCGATGCTAAAGATGACGGCGAACACGCTGGCGATGCTGAAGATGACGGCGAACACGCTGGCGATGCTGAAGATGAATGCGAACACGCTCGCGATGCTAAAGATGACGGCGAACACGCTGGCGATGCTGAAGATGACGGCGAACACGCTGGCGATGCTAAAGATGACGGCGAACACGCTGGCGATGCTGAAGATGAATGCGAACACGCTCGCGATACTAAAGATGACGGCGAACACGCTGGCGATGCTAAAGATGACGGCGAACACGCTGGCGATGCTGAAGATGAATGCGAACACGCTCGCGATACTAAAGATGACGGCGAACACGCTGGCGATGCTAAAGATGACGGCGAACACGCTGGCGATGCTGAAGATGTCTGCGAACACGCTGGCGATGCTGATGATGAATGCGAACACGCTCCCGACGGTGAAGATCTCGGCGCGAACGTCCTCATAGATTAAGATGCAAAGCTCCTGGACTGGTTCCTTTCCCCACAATGAGCACAATTAACTTGTTAATATGAAATGTCCATCTCGAAAAAACAATTTCTAGTACACATCTTCACACTCTCGGAACAGATGATTCTCACTCCTGATCGTTCGAAACTGAACTAGTCGTCATCGATCTCGATTACTGAGAGTCGTCGCAAAAGGGCTCGTGTCATTCTCTTTCGTCTCGAGCATTCATTCTCTGGCTGGCTCGTCTCGTCGTCGCTTTGATCATGTCTCATTGTGTCTAGATCCTCGGGACCATTCTCCTCTGAGTCATCGTCACAATCCAGCACTTTCTGCATGGGATATCTCCGATGTAACTGTTTCAGTACACATCGAACTTCGTCTTCAAAAGCATCAGTCATTGTGTCAGGAACTGTCGACAGTTTTGTAGTTAAACGTTTGGCTTTGGTTTTCAGGACAGCAATGGATGACAGCTTCAATATCGTCGTGTCAGAGATCGGTGCTGCATAGATCTTGTCGTGGCTTCTTGAGAAGAAGAGAGACATTTTGAAATGCTCTAACGGAAGAAAGTGAACGGAAGTCGGGGCCACAAAATCAGAACAATCGATGAACTCATGATGGATACTGCTGGCTGTGTTGGCCTTCTGCTTCAAGACTTGGATGAGTGTTGTGAAGTCGTTGATTGGCGATGGGTGTCGGGTTAGGAGCCTCGAGTATTTTGCAAACACTCGATCGCAACAGTTTTTTCCGTGCTGCGGATAGAAAAAATTGACCTGAGTTTCTATTTCGCGATTGTGGATGCGAAGATCGACCAGGAGGAACGACACAAACTCCCGTGAATGGAAGTGAGGTGCGCCGTCACTCCACCATTTCATTGTGGTGACAGTTGAGAATGACTTGTCCATGAGAACGGATTGTAGAGCATGTTTGACAAACGCCGATGATTTGGAGAGAGTTCGAGAGAGCACGGTGAAGACTCTCTGTTGAATTTTGGCTCCAACTCTCCTGAAAAGCACGAATGTGAGCATTTGAACGGGCGCTCTACTGTAAAATGATTCGCCAACTTGCGTTCTGCCCATTGGGAGGTTCAGATTCTCCTTGAAATCTGCAACTATTACACATTCGTTTCCATGAAGGTCAGCAATGTCTGCGTTGTGCTTAATCCTTTGGAAGATGTTATCCTCGTTGTGGCGGCGGATACACTCTGTCAGATCCAGTCTTGTCTCTTCAGCCAACTTTCTTCCTTGTGTTCGAAGCTGATCACCAACAACACAAACAGAACAGACATCGGTTCTGATGTTCGCTTGGTGAACCATAACTTTCGTCATCTGATACATCTTGTATTCTGGGATTTTGTTTTGTTGAAATACCTGATTGAAGTATCGAAACGCGGTTCGTTTGTCACAAGGAAGGAGTCGATGTTCATTGAAGAGAATGAACTCGCCCCTTACGACTGTAGCCTCCATCTCCTCCAAACCCCAAGTGAGGTAAGCACCGGAATGAATTGCATTAAGAAATGAATTGAAGGACGAATCTGAGACTGATATGATAAAAGACGGTTCATCAAGAACAAAATCGCCTCCACTAGACAATGGAGCATCGAGAGGTGGCGAGTCGACAGAAGTCTCGAAATCTTGGTATACAGTTCGCGGGGGATGTTGACGAAGTCCCATTCGAGTTTCGATGAAAACTGTTGAAGGATTCTGTTGTGACAAGGAACGGAGTGCGGTGGGTTGGTGACTCGTCACAAGATCTTAAATGATTTTCGCAGGAGGCAAAAGATTGAGAATGGTCAAATCAAACCTTGCTCTTCCAATTCCACATCAGAGTGATCTTCTTGCAGAGACAGCTGAGGACTTTTGGATTCCATCATGCATGATGTTGGTGTCTGACCTGGAAAAAGAGACAGTCGACCCAGCTCTGTCAGATACCTAATCCAGAAGATCGCTGAAAAGATGGGAAAGGGTGAAGAGCACGAATGAATGACGAACTTTAGAGATGGGATGGGTCAAAATGAAACGAACAACAACAATATAATAGACACGAAATCAAACAATTTTCGCCCTCCACCAGTTGCAGAAGGTCATCTAGATCAACCTGTGTCAACGGTTCGGTATCTTCTCGTTGCGTAACTAGAAAAGCTCACATTCTGAAAAGAAAAGAACAGACTCTGATGAAGGAGGCCCTCGATACTTGAGTTGGAAGTGATTGAAAGGATGAACGAGTGAAACAAAACGACATTGAGGACGGAGATTGAGCGGTATGACGGCATTATTTGTTGTGTATACATGTCAGCATCGAAGTTTACGTCAACCAGACGTGCATGTGCAGCCCTTTTTTGAAAAAATGATAAATCCCAATCCCAGATAAAGTCGCCAACCCATACCTCACTGAGCAGAACATATAAAGCAGCGAATGGAGGCCGTTGTCGCGGTGAAAGATTGTGAGCAAAGAGCTCCATACCAGTCTTCAAACGAGCCAGGATGGCTAATATGCGGTCAAGCTCATGCTCTAAAGCCCTTGTGTAGGTACGAAGACGAGCAACATTGAGAAGATTCAATGATTCGCGCTTGAACATTTCACCCCATATTTTGTTTACAATGAACCCTTTTTCATCAACGAGAATTTAACATCTTCATCACTCGAAATATGTTTGTAGTAAAACAATTATCATTCTAGTCTACTCTCATCCACTTTGGAGTCATCATCCAAAACCACTCAAATGAAAGAAAAAATGAGTGTCTGTGAGATGGAAAGATTAAAAGACATTGCACTGTGGTTCTCTTCCGCTTTGATGAACATCTCCGGTTTGGTGGGACAACTATGATCCTCCAAATTATCTGATTCGACGGTGTGACATATTTCCGACAGAAAAAGTTTCGAGATTTGTCAATGCAGGAACAATTTCAGCTATAGTTGAGAGAGAGAAAGAAAGCAGGGCAAGAGAATGGCGAGAGAAAGACAGACAGTCCAAAATTGTTGAGAAAAAGTGAGGACACACCATGAAAACGTGGAGTTTTGTTTGGTTCCATCGAAAAGCAACTTGATGGGAACTGTCGGTAGGAGTTGTCTTCACTTCAGGTTGACTGTTATACTTGTCTGTTGTGAGAGAAATTTTGAAAAAAGCAGGATGGTTGTCGGATGTACAAAACAAAGTTGAACACAAAAACAATCAACACCTTGAATTGGCTGAAAAGTGACATGTGTCGATTATGGCTGAATAACTTGTCTGATTGTGGGAGAAATTTGATGGACATTTTTACAGAGCGAACTAAGTCAAACTGTGGAAGGAAAAGTGACTTGATGCGATTCGAGGAAAATGAAAGGAAGATCAAACCATGTTGTTTCTTTTTCTCGTCCTGTCAACAAGATTGTTTCTCAGCGTTTATTTTCAGAAACGATAAGATGGATGAAAAGCATGAAATGGAGGCAAAATACAAAAAGGACGCTTCTGTCAACGTTGCAGTTTTGCCTTCCCCACTGTAACGATCCCAACAATGCATCTTCTCCTGATTCTTGCTATCTCGATGGACAGAACCCTCTCAGTCTGCTCACTTTGATTGTTCACCCATCGCTTGATTCTGAATCCGATCAAGGTGTCATATTTCTTCTGCTGAGCTTGTCAACACAAAGAGGATCCTGATCATTCTAGGCATGGGCAGCGGTCGGTCCGACTGCTCGTCGACCGACCGACTGCTTTTTTTCGCGATCGTGCCCATTTCCAGCAAAATCAATGATGAAGTCGCTGAGAACGTTTTTTTCACTCTTTTCTTCAATTTCTTTTGTTTCTGATTGAATTGTTGTTGAAATATACTGGACTGAAACAGAACAAACACTAATGAAAGAGAGTGGAGTGAACTGTGAAACTGCCCGCATTATCTCACTCTTTTCTTCTCGTTCGTCCTTCTCTTTCTCTTCTTCCCTCTCCCCTCTTCGCAGTTCCACTGTGGCGAATGCACTCTCCCTCCCAAACTGCTCTCCGCTGTCTGTGTCTGAATCTTCTGTCTCTCCATCCACTCCCTCCGCTCTGCTTTCACCCCTCCCTTCCCTCCTTCCCCTTCTTCTTTCTACTCGTCGGTTTTCATCCGATCGAAGACAGTCGACCTCATTTCAGCGCGACTCAACGAGATGTCCAGCAACACGCACAGCAACTCGACCTCTCCGAAATCGCAGTTCGACACAATCAGAGTCCCTTCATCGCTGCTGATCAGGCAAGCGATGTGCAGAAGACAGACGAGCACAGAAAAACAACGAGACGAGTATCAGAAAAAACGAGCTGCCATGTTTCATGTCGGACACAACGTCGGGTGGTTGGGTCCGAAACACAGTTGCCATGCCCGCTGATGAGGACGAAATCAAGACATCGTATTCAAGTTGAGAGGTGAAGTTGAACGATGTGTCGTCCACTACAAGGATTGTTCCGCTGTGATCCGCAGCGAGACGGGCACACCAACATCGAGTGAGCTGGAGGGCGACGAGTGCGATTCGCATGGTCCAAAAGTGGAGCCTGTCTTTGAGCGGGAGACGTGAATCGTTGTGGACGCGGTGAATACGATCAAGTCGAACAGGCCGACGAGTTGGCCATTTGAGCGTGTCGAGGATCAGCGAAGAGCAAGTCTGTGGAGTCAATCCATCTTCCGTGTTTACCTTCTCCGCACCAACAATCTGCGAACGTCGCGTCAACTGCAAAGTCCCACTCGTGGGACCACCTAAATCTCATCAGACATTTCACCTAAATCTCATCAGCGCCTAATTAGGAGGTCACCTCTGGTAACTTTTGTCAAAGGGCAGGATCGAGTGATCCAATCGAAAATTTCATGAAATGTTGTCCGTATTTTCGTCTTCTCTTCATAATTCACCTCGTCATCGTTCCCGATTGATAGGAAGACGATTTTTTTGATCCTTGGTTCGTGATCCTGTAATTTTCTCAATCATGTCACATAAGCGGCTGGTGTCGCTTTTTATCTCGTTATTCGTCAAATTTCTCTTTGGATACCTTTTTTGTGTATGATTCTTCTGAAAATGTTTGATCTCCTCCTCTTCTTTCTGGTTTCTTTTTCTTCTTTTTCCCCTTTCCTGATTTTCTCGAAATCATTTCTTTTTCTTATGATGGGTTGCAAGCGAGTAGTTTCTCTTCATCATTCTGTCAGCTTTTCATCGTTGTTCCGTTTCTGCCACTTCTTGCTGTCTTTCGTCATCTTCCTTTCGGATTCGATCTTTTTCTTCATGTCTCTGCTTCTCTTCTTTCCTTTCTGTGCTGCCTTCACACAACATCACGTGTTTTGTATGGTTGGATCGTCTGATCAGTCAGATGACGAACTGTTTCGTCTCTTCCTCACTCTCGTCTCCATTCCGCCCCTCGTTCTCTCCTCCAGTTCATTCACTGACTCATAATCCCCCTTCCAAGGCCACGAACCGTCCACAGAAATGGCATTCAGCCCAATCTGCTTCGTCTCCATTTGCTGTCTCCATTGCCCATCCATCGGCTGGGAGTGATGGACGGGAGACACACCCGATCCTGTATCCATCATGGCTGGGTTTCTCTGTGTGCCTCGCAGTTTCTCTCTCAGTCTCTGGCCTCGGAAGTTCAGATGGGATGTGTGAGGTTGGAGAGATGTGCTCGTCATAGACTGGTTGAAGATCTGACTGACTTCGTGAATATCCATGTCTTTTCGTGAATCCGTGTGAGGGAAGAACAATCTGGGTGGATGTGATGCAGGTGTGATCACTGTTGCTGCTCTCAGCGTGCTCGGATGAAGACGAGCGGGGAGTGTCTGAGCAGAATTGAACGGTACAGCGTTACCTGACTGTTTTTGGTGAGACGGAGAGTGATGTGGATACGGAACAGAAATGAAGGGTGGGCGAGCGGCAGGCCGTGTGTGTGAAGATGTCTTCTGTTCGGGTGTTTTATGATTGATGCTGATTTGGCGAGGGGAGATGGAGAACTGTTGAAGGAAGTGACATGCGGTCTGTTTCCTTCTAAATATCGTCTGAGCCCCCAATCTGTCTCAGACTGTTGCTCTCGTCTTCCTTCCAGCTGAACTCAGCGTGTTACAGGTCAGAAACCGTCGACGAATCGTTGGAAGACACAGATTCTGTGAAATCACTGCGAAATCGGTTCATCGAACGAGGCGATCGAGTGACAGTGCGTCGATAGAACTTGTCCGTCCAGTGCTTGTTGAACTGTTCGGCTCGCGAATGAACTGCGATGGATGGATCGGAACAGGCAATGGGACGTTCCCTGGTGGTTTCTTTGCTGTGTCCGAATTTGGTGGAGTGTCCTCTTCATTCGACAACGAGAACGAATCATTCCTTTGATTAATCGAGTCCTTGACTGCTAAATATTGAAGGACTTGAGCAATGTGGAGTGAGTTGTCGGTGTCCAGCTGCATCCAGTCAGCTCCGATCGGTGAGAGAGTTCCATCAAATAGTGCTTGGAACAATTCCTGCCCAACCCCATCCTCCAAACTTCGGCTGTGCTGTTCTTGAGTGTGGTGGAGACGAGAAGCGTCGAGATTTAGGGAAGGGATGATGAGACGCGAGGCTGAAGGGCGTTTCATGGTTTGCGGAGGCGGAGTGAATGGGGCGAGTGAGGAGGACGGAAGAGACGATGACGACATCAAAGAAGAATGTGGGGATGTGCCAAAAGACGAGAAAAACGAGGTTGGAGACTCGCTCCCGGAAAATGAGTGATAAGACATGCGTGACAATGTTGATGAGACGAAATCTGAGGTTTGTGTGGGAGAATATGAAAGACCGTGTGAGGAATTGGACAAAGCCGAGCAGTCCGATCGAACAGAGTTGAGCTGGTCCAGAGCTGCTTCGGAATCCTGCTGGCGAGGGGAGATTGTGTGGAGAGGGGGGATTTGGAGATAAGGATGAATAGGTCTAATATTGGATGGTTTATCATCAACCATATTAGTTATGGGTGGCGATTGGCGTTGTGGACGGTTAATAAAGGAGTTTGAGCGAGTTTTGATGGACGGGGTGGTAGGAAACGGTTGGGAGTGGGGAAGATAGAATGATTGCTGGAGAACAGTCATCTGACCTGTGCTTGCAGCTCGTGGGGTGGGCGTGGCTTGGTATAGACCACGTGCTAGAGTTGGCGGAAGATTCGATGGGGTTGGACGATCGGCTCTACAGTTAAAGGAGACAACGACGAGGACGTCGATGAGGATGTACGGTTTGAAGAACCAAGAGATGATGTCGATAGGGGATGGAGAAGATGTGAACATGAATTCTCTTGGAGTTGTGTCGTCAGATCTTGGAGTGGCTCATTTCCCAAAACATTGGATGGCAATCCCGCTATATCAGATGAAGAGAAATGGAAAATGATGGAACAGAAGGAAAATCACTGTTGGAAAAAAGTAAATGGAGAGATAAGAGCACAAATCTGAAAACAAACTCAGAAGGACAAACAGACATCAGATAGAACTACTGAGGACGGATAAATGATTTCAAATGGATGAAGCTGAAGATAAGGTCTCTGATCAGCAAGTATGGTGGCAGGAGGAAGAGGAAATTTAAGAATACGGAGATCCTCCTTTCCGTCTGGGTCAAAAGGTATGTAGTTCTGTGAAGAGTGAGAGAAATGAGAGGAAACGCAAAAAAAATACGATAATCAAGTCGATAATTCATTCAAACTCTTTGTCCAGTGGAGTTTCACCAAAAAATGGCTTGATCTCGTGATCTCTCGCTTTTGTGGTCCAATGATCACTAGATACCAGTTTTGTATCATACATCTGCAACCATTATCAACAATCGACAATAGACGAAAACACACAAAAAAGAATCAAGTCATGGGCCTCTGATGAGATTTAGGTGAAATGTCTGATGAGATTTAGGTGGTCCCCCCACTCGTTCTGCGTTGGAGTGAGGGAAACGAGACAGCAGCTGCTATCGCCTCCAGACGAGCAGGAAGGGGAGGACGAGTGTCTGATGACGATGCAGTTTGCTTGTTCGAAAACAGGACCCCTCCATTCCCTGCCGACGAACAAGACGTGAATGAAGAAGACGAGATTGAAAGGCTGCAGTGTGCTGCATTCACGCTGGTTCGTTCCGTCTTTGTGTTCGGGTGAAGTGAAGAGTGCGATGTGGACACGTCGATTTGCGAGATCTTTGGATGTGGGTGTCCCTGCGGCATCCTCGTTGCTTCTCGGGACGATGACTGTCGCGCCACTGCTTCCAACTGAACTCTCGTTCGCGATGCGGTGTGTTCGATGAAGAACACTACACTGCAATTCCGAGTGTCCACAACAACTCGTTTAGTTCCGCTTCCCTCACTTCAGCCTGTGGCTCGACTGTCTCGTCAAAGTTCTTCGGCAGAGAGCGACATGGCAAGAATGGGTATCCGCACAGACAAAAGTTCGACGAGTTGGTTTCTGTATTCTTTGAGTGGTGAACGATCCAGCCACATCGTGTGTGGGTTGAGGATGGACGGAACAGCTGTTGTGTGCACGGAGATGCGAGAGCGAAGATAAAGTGGAATAGTGCACCGTGGGAGGGTGGGGAGAGGTTTGTAAGCAGAGAGTCGATGGAGTCGATGGTGATAAAGTGCGGAGTGAGGGAAGGATGGATGGGAGCGGAGTGGGTGGTGTGGATGGTCAGATAAGGGTGCACAAGTTGAGCATTTCTCCATCACCTGAACAATCCATATTTCCTGTTGTTGGGAACGGTATACGCACAAACAACTGGACAAGTGTCGAAATCTTGTCAGACACAATCAGATGACGTTTTCGCACGATTTGGATCAGCTTTGCGCTCAGCCTTGGTTCTGCAAGCAACGGAGAAGATCATCTCAATTTGGTGGGTCATGCCCTTTCGAAGGTGATGGATGCTTCAAACAGGAGGAAAATGAGGTCAGTTTGAGCAGCAGGAGGAGTGGCAGCGAAGAGATTCCTCGAAAAGTCAAGACTTTGTTCCGAGTGCTTCTGATCACCTTTCGTTCGTTACAACAGGCGCGAGTGAACATGATGATCCATCTGAGGTGGATGTCCCTTTCTCTGGTTGGCGTTGGGCGGAAGTGAGTTCCCGAAATGGGAGCTTAGACGAGAGCTCTACAGATGTCCATTCCTCTTCACCCATCCATTCACACGACGACTGGCGAGGATGTGGATCAGTTGAGTGGAGTGCAGCGTGTGGTGTACAAACCGACGAGGCAGGGAACGGTGTTTTCTGTTCGAGCGTTGTTTGCCACATCCCATTTCGTGTCATTCCTTCAGCTCCTTCGAGGAGCATAGTCACCACGTTTGATGACTGCAGGGCGAATCCACGTTCAGGTTGGAGTGGAGACGTGAATAACGTTCGCAAGATGTTGAAAACGAGATCGATGAAAACGAAGCTTGTTCATGACTGGATGGGAGAGAACATTGAAGCAAATGGCGGAGATGGGATGGGAGACTTGGTTGGGATCGGAATCATTCCGTGTCTTCTGCGCACAAGAGACGTGATCGTGTGACCGTTTCCAGAAAGTACTATTTATGACGACAAACAATCTGTCAAGCAGAGATAAGTGACAGATCATCAGTTTGAAGGAAGGGGCGATGGAGAAGGACGTGATATTGGCCGTGTGCGATGGAACAGCGGTTCGTTGATGGTGATATCACGAGTTTCTGAAATATAGAGTATACCAGGAGGAAAAATTTAAGAAATGAAGAAATAACAAGAAGTAGACACGAGATTGTGACTGTTTCTGAGCGATAGATCAAGGTTTGACCCAAAGAAGATCGCATGTTGAAAAGGGACTGGAGAGGTTGGAGATGAACACCTTCTGATTCTCACATGCATGGAAGGCTTGTCGGATTCGTGTCCAGTGAGTGCTGCAACAAATCACATATCTAAAAGAGGAAAAGGCATGAATCGAGAAAAGGGTGTCAGGTATTGTAAGGAGATGGAAACGAAGACATGAAAAGACAGAGAACAAATGATGCTGAGAACAGACTCAAGGTGAGAGGCAAATCAGGTGTTAGAATAGTCGATGGAGATAATAGTTGTGTTCATCAGTGGTAATGTGGTTCAAGAATCCTGACGAGAGAAGAAATTTTTGAAAATGTGAAGAAAATACAAATCGAAGAAGACAAACGAGGGTTTGACGATAAGGTTGAGGATCATAGCTCGTTCGGACTCGGCTGTGGGACATGGAGTCATTTAGAGTGAGATCCTGAATGAAATTGACAGTTACAGATTGAGATGTATTAAAATACCATTTTACAATTATCTAAATCCATGGAAATGGTGTTCGAGTAAAAAGAAGGAGTCGGAGTCGGTCGGACAGGCCGACTTTTAGTCCAATGTTGGGGAAGGACAGACCGACTCAGGGACTCTTGAACCACGACCTTATCCACTTTATTTTTGTGAAAAATGAGATGAACTAATTATTGAGATGTTGTGAATCAAAAATGAGAAAAAGTCTACAATAAAGTGTCCCAGGCGGGATTCGATCCTGGGTCCGGAGAGCAAAAAGCTTCCATGCTACCACTGTACCAAAAGGCACTTCTATAGAGAGTCACCAAACCGGCCTCTGTCAGCAAACCGGACTGGGCAGCCGTGTATTTTTCTTGATCTAACTAACTTGGGAAAAAGTGATTATTACGTTCTATCCATGTCACTATATCAACAACCATTTTTAGAAGAAGCTGAAAACAGAATATAAACGGTGAAATGTGACTTTGAAAGGAGATTTTGACAAAACAAAACTGAGGACATCCGTCACAATATTTGTTACAAAAAGAGGAATCCTTTGGGGAAAAGATCAATAAGAGTGTACCGAGTCAGAATAACCCCTAGAGTCCGGTTTTCCGATGGCTCCCTGAAGAGTTATTTTTCAAACGAACAAACTGTTGAAACAGTGTTGATCATGTACAACGAAATGAAAAAAGAAGATAAAACATGTCGGGGAGAGAGAAGAATGAGTTTCACGTTATGAAAATGACAAACCATTTGAAGAAACATGAGTTTCCATCTTGTCGATGTTGACAAAAGGTGGTTCTTCAGTTGAAGTGTGTTTTGCCTGAAACATCTGAAGATGAAGAGGTTGCATTCTGAGTAAGAAGTACAAACCTTTCATAATCGATAATGTAACTTTGGTCAAAACATCACTTTTCATGACCCTTAAAACGCCGATCACATCAATCCAGTCTGAATGTGATGCTCACAAAGATCTTTCTTTTCACAGATGGTTGTGTCCTGTACTAAAACGAAAGATGATCATAAAGGAGAAGTGATAATCTGTGAAACGGGAGATTCCGAATCTGATTCTGGCTCTGATCAAGATGAATGGAGATTCTGATTGTTTTTTCAGACATCACAATGTCTCAAAGTGAATCACCGTGATGGTTTCATCGTCATATTGGTCGCTCAATCTAAACTCTTTCAAAAAGTTACATTTCGTTTTGACCCAAAAAAAACTTTAAGAGGCCGGTTTGGTGACGCACTATAGTCGGTCAAATACCCGGACCTTGTCAAAAACCCGGTCCTTCTGGCAGAAGGGTATTTATGATCGAGCGATCTTGGATATGATCACTTTTTATGTTCTATTAGTGTCACGACAATAACAACGATTTTTAAAAGAAGCTGAAAAGAGAGTAAAAACGGTGAAATGCGTCTTAGAAGGGAGATTTTGACAAAACAATGTTTCGAAAATCCGTCACAAATATTGTCTCGAAAACAGAAATCAGTTCGGGAAAGTGTCGGAAAGAGTGTTCCGAGTCAGAATAGTGCCCAAGGTCCGGGTTTCTGTTGACTTCCTGAAAAGTTATCAGACAGACGAACAAACCATACAATTTTGGTTGATCTTGTTTCAATTTGTGTCAAAATTTGAGGAAACCTGTCAAGGAGAGAGAAGAAAGAGATTCAAGTCATAAAAAAGATAAACCAGTTGATAAAACATGAGTTTGTCTCATGTCGATCTTGACAAAATGTCTCTTCCGAGTTGATGTGTGTTTGACCTGAAATATACGAAGAAGAAGAGGTTGCATCCTGAGGAAGAATGACAAACCTTTCTTAATCGATAATAGAACTTTGGTCAAAACATCACATTTCATGACCCTTAAAACGTCTTTCATGACATCTCAGTTTACCAGTGATGCTCATACAGAGTTTTGTTTTCACAGATGGTAGTAAACTGTCCTGAAAAGAAAGAAGAGCACAAATGAGAAGTGAAAATCGGTGAAACAGTCGACTCAGCATCTGATTCTGGTTCTGATCGAGCCGAAATCAGATTCTGAAAGTTTTGTCAGACGTCACGGTATCTCAAAATGATTCATTGTGATGTCTTAATCGTTCCCACCGTATTTCATTCTTATTTTTTCCAAAAAGTGAAAAGTCGTTTTGACCCAAAAAAACTTCCTAGGGTCCGGTTTTTTGACAGACTATCAAAAAAGTCGCCGACTCTTTTATTTTTAGGGACTGGACTCGACCTTTTCAGACCGACCACTGCCCATGCCTAGATCATTCGTCAATGTTTCTCTTCAAACGTTTATTTTTGCTCTTTATAACTTTTTCTGTCTATTCAGCATACTGGTTCATTGAAATTCATGTATTTTCGGTTGCTACGCTTTGATTGTTGAGAGGAGCGAGAGATGTTGCAATCCATGGTTTCACGTCGTTAAAGCCACTAGTGTGTCTCCTTTTCTGTCTCCATGATTCTTTTTGAACAGGTGTCCAATATTGCCACTCTTTCCATGTGAATATCGTCAACCAACGGCCAACTTTGATCCATCGCCAATCTCACGATCCTCCTTGGACATTTACTTCATATCCATGCAACAACCTTTTTAGCAACAGACAAACACGACACCTTACCGGACAGTGTTTCAAAAATTGTTTGTGTGAGTTTGAGACATGACGATCGACCTGGCAAAATTGTACGTAATAAGTTGCTGAAAGACTCCGATGCTTCACAGATTATTCTTCTTTCAATTGTTTTTGTCAATATTTCATCTTCTATACGTTTCTTTTTCATTTCTTTACTTCAAAACGGTCATTGATGAATTGCTTCGAAATAGAGCCGCCATTCACGCTATTTTTCTCAGAGATTCTATGAGCCAGTCCAAAAGAGTAAGAAAGACTCAAAATTGCGTGAAGAGAAGTAAATTAGATTCAACGAAGGTTCGAAAGTGCGCTGGACATTGGGTGAATTTGAGATCAGACTGACTATGGCAGGTATTGACAATCCTTAGACTGCATGTCCTGGTCCTTCATGTGTAAACAACGTTACCTCTATTGGATCCTGCCTTTCTCTTTTCTATATGAACAAAAATGAAGGTCAAGTTTTTATTCCCACCCCGATACATCAATGAAGTGTCAGAAGCCACAGCTGACTTCATATTTTGTCACTGCATTTTTGTTACGAGGCAGTCGAGAACAGAAGACATATGTGAGTTGATGGATTAAGAAGCAAATTTGAGATTCTTCGAATATCATAATATTTTAACGAAGAGAATGAGATATAGGCTGCGCATAACTCTTGGAGGTACAGTCTGGAACAAAAAGATGGCGATCTGGAACAAAAATCAATCCCACCATCTAGGGGTTTTGGAGAGTAGATCAAACCTTCTAATCTCGGTCAAATCTGTTGTTTCCTAGATCACAGAAAAAGCTGTTCTCAATGTAGGGTACAGTTTCAACATTTTAAAAAAAAGTAGGATTTTTGATTTGAATGAAATTGAATCTGAGAAAAAATTGAGCGAAATGAAGGCCTGGAGCGGCGTAAGTTTCAATTCAAAAGTTGGTCTTTTTCAAACTTTTCAAATAGTTTTGTCCTCTCGAAGTGAGATTGAAATCCCCGATGAGACTTTTGAAACTAAATCCGAAAATGCACTCGACTTGGCTCAGATGCTTGTGATGGAGGAGAAAAGACAAGTGAATTTGAACCAAGTCTCTGTCATTCTCTTATTGCCCTTTTCGCCATATGCTCTTGTGCAAATGGTTCAAAACGGTTTTAAACGGTCTGTCATAAACTTCTGAAACTCATTATTCTCTTTTCATTCCACATTTCCTCAACGCAAATAACATGAACTCGATCTCCTTCTCTTTTCTTTGATTCTCCTTCTCATCTTGATTTTCTTTAATTACTGTCCATTGTTCTTTCATTTTTCGAAATTCATTGTTGATTTTTCTTCTCTAAGGAGTGCTTGGATGAAGAACACTTCTTCTTCGACAAGGATCCACATATGAAGGTTCAAAAATGTGTGGTGAATCCTATGATAGGTACCAATATCCTGGTCGTTGTTCGAGGAGACAGAAATGAATGGATGAGGTGGAGTGAGATCGTGTGTCGTTTTGGGTCGATGATCCTGTGAGGATACAAGTATGATTGAAACAAGAAAAGACAGGTATGTCATGAATGAGACTCAATGAACAACTCGGAAGAGAGATAAAATGACCATGAAGAGAGTGGCAACAATAATGAGTTGGAGACCTGAAAATCGAGAAAAACAAGTACCTATGGGAATGAATTATGAAAAATGAAAGAACAATGGACAGTAGGGGTGGGCAGCGGTCGGTCCGACTGCTAGTCGACCGACCGACTGCTTTTTTTCGCGATCGTGCCCATTTCCAGCAAAATCAATGATGAAGACGCTGAGAACGTTTTTTTCACTCTTTTCTTCAATTTCTTTTGTTTCTGATTGAATTGTTGTTGATATTTACTGGACTGAAACAGAACAAACACTAATGAAAGAGAGTGGAGTGAACTGTGAAACTGCCCGCATTATCTCACTCTTTTCTTCTCGTTCGTCCTTCTCTTTCTCTTCTTCCCTCTCCCCTCTTCGCAGTTCCACTGTGGCGAATGCACTCTCCCTCCCAAACTGCTCTCCGCTGTCTGTGTCCGAGTCTTCCGTCTCTCCATCCACTCCCTCCATCCGCTCTGCTTTCACCCCTCCCTTCCCTCCTTCTCCTTCTTCCTTCTTCTCGTCGGTTTTCATCCGATCGAAGACAGTCGACCTCATTCTAGTTCGACACAATCAGAGTCCCTTCATCGCTGCTGATCAGGCAAGCGATGTGCAGAAGACAGACGAGCACAGAAAACCAAAGAGACGAGTGTCAGAGAGGACGAGCTGCCATGTTTCATGTCGGACACAACGTCGGGTGGTTGGGTCAGAAACACAGTTGCCATGCCCGCTGATGAGGACGAAATCAAGACATCGTATTCAAGTTGAGAGGTGAAGTTGAACGATGTGTCGTCCACTACAAGGATTGTTCCGCTGTGATCCGCAGCGAGACGGGCACACCAACATCGAGTGAGCTGGAGGGCGACGAGTGCGATTCGCATGGTCCAAAAGTGGAGCCTGTCTTTGAGCGGGAGACGTGAATCGTTGTGGACGCGGTGAATACGATCAAGTCGAACAGGCCGACGAGTTGGCCATTTGAGCGTGTCGAGGATCAGCGAAGAGCAAGTCTGTGGAGTCAATCCATCTTCCGTGTTTACCTTCTCCGCACCAACAATCTGCGAACGTCGCGTCAACTGCAAAGTCCCACTCGTTCTGCGTTGGAGTGAGGGAAACGAGACAGCAGCTGCTATCGCCTCCAGACGAGTAGGAAGGGGAGGACAAGTTTCTGATGACGAACAAGACGTGAATGAAGAAGACGAGATTGTAAGGCTGCAGTGTGCTGCATTCACGCTGGTTCGTTCCGTCTTTGTATTCGTGTGAAGTGAAGAGTGCGATGTGGACACGTCGATTTGCGAGATCTTTGGATGTGGGTGTCCCTGCGGCATCCTCGTTGCTTCTCGGGACGATGACTGTCGCGCCGCTGCTTCCAACTGAACTCTCGTTCGCGATGCGGTGTGTTCGATGAAGAACACTACACTGCAATTCCGAGTGTCCACAACAACTCGTTTAGTTCCGCTTCCCTCACATCAGCCTGTGGCTCGACTGTCTCGTCAAAGTTCTTCGGTAGAGAGTGACATGGCATAAATGGGTATCCGCACAGACAAGGATTTCCTTCCACTCAATCCTTCACCAAACCAGTGCTCTTCAACAAGTGAGATCCCAGGTGACATGTGTCGAAACAATGGGTGCCAGATCCAATCATGATGCAGTCTAATGATCCGTCAACCTTAGTTCAATCAGACGAACTATATTCTTCTAATTCCAACGCAGATCTTATTAAAGCTGTAACGACACAAATTATCAATTCCATTCCGCAGCTCATCACACAACACCAAACTCAGTCAAATGTTCGTCCGATCGAAACAAATTCGGACAACATGTCAAACATTATCCAAGATCTGCTTGCTCAGGCTCATTCACTGGAATCAATTGTGAAGCGGAAGCGTTCCACGCCGTCTAGAAGCACTCGAAGCTTTGGAAAGCGAAGCTCAAAAAGTCGATCAATCAGCGGGCGCGGTCAAAATAAACGCCGAAAAGCCCATCGTTCGTACATTGAGAGCAGCAACGAGGATACCTCAGATTCATATACGTCATCTGATCAGACATCGGAGACTTCCTCCTCAGAATCCGGAATTGAACTATTAAAAGAGATGCTGCGCAAGAAAAAGAATCGATCTATCAAGAGAAGCAAGAAGAAAGGAAGAAACCATGGAGATTCTAGCTCATCCACACCATCGTCGAGTGATCATGGGCGCCACTTCCAAAGAGGGATCAACAGCAGACGGAGGCAGGAAAAACTCAAAAAGACTTTGTTCAAGGATTTAAAGAGACAGGAACCATCGTTTGGAAAGGATTGGCTGGAGGTTGTTCTGCCAAATCAGCAACGTGATTTAACGAACGCACACACCTCACATATCAAGAATGTCTTGGAAATCCCAACAGAAATAGCCCCAAACAGTGCTATCCAATCTCATCCGCAGAAAATACAGGACCAGGCCCTGATGACGGCCACCCAATCCATTTTCTCTTCAATTGGACATATGGCAGAAGTGTACGACATGGTTTTACATGGAGAATCACCTAAACATATCCTACCAATGGTATCGAAAGGAATTTTAAATGCAGCAGATGCGGCAGCATGCACACACAAGGGGAGATACGTGACACCATCCAACTCTGATAAAGTGGCCTCATCTCTCGGACTCACTCGACCTGTCTTGATATCCAACGATCTCCTTACTCCTCCTAACTCGTCTCAAACGTTTCAACAACCAAGTCAGTCATTTCACCCACAACAAAACGATCAGGGTTCTTTCTCTCAACGAGGGGGGTCAGCTCGCCTCCCGACCCAACCCAAGGGGCAATACAACAAATACTACCGCAGACGACAATAATACAATTATCCGATCTGCCTGTTCCGGAAAGGCTGCTGAATTCTTTGACAAAATGGGAGGAGATAGGCGGAAAGGAGAGAGTACTGGCGGGAGCGATGTGGGAATGGATCAGCCCGCAATCTCCACAGATATTACAGGCACTCCCCTGGAGTCTTCCTTTCCATGGGAACCAGGAGGAGACCAAAGCTTACAAGAACCTCCTGGACGAAGAATTGAAGACAGGCGTGGTGACTCCAGTGTCACGAACGGAAGTCGGACTCTCCCTCCACACCTTCCTGGTTCCGAAGCCAGGAGGGAAGTGGAGGAAGATCTTGAATGCTACCCCTCTAAACGGCGAGCTGAAGGTGGAGCATTTCAAGATGGAAGATGTCACGACCGCGGTTCAGTATATCTCCGGTGGAGAGTGGATGACAACAATAGATGTCAAGAATGCATATCAGCATGTGCTTGTTCCTCCAAGCCTCAGGAAGTATCTCTACTTCGAATTCGAGAAACAGTTTTATCAATACGTGGGAATGCCGTTCGGGTTGTCGACTGCGCCGCGAACGTTCACGAAGATTATGCGTTGTGCTGTGAAGCATCTCCGCCACGTTCTCCAGATACCGATCATCTTCTATCTAGACGACATTCTCATCATCTCGTCATCTCTGGAGTCAGCAAAGATCAATACGGCAAGAACGATGGAAACTCTGACAGACTTGGGTTTTCAGATCGCTGTCAACAAGTGTCAGACAGTCCCGTCTCAATCAATCGAGTTCCTCGGATGGAACATCGACTCTCTGACACAGTCACTATCGATCACCTCGTCGCGACAATCCAAACTCCTGCATCAGCGACAGATGACCAAGGCAATCATTCTTCATCAACAAACAATCAGAGTGAGGGACTTGGCAGCCCTGATCGGTCGTCTAAACTTCCTTCGAGCTGTTATTCCTTCAGCAAGTCTCAATCTACAGAAACTGAATCAGTGGAAGGATATGAGCGTGAGACAGGGAGGATGGGAATCGAAAGTGCAACTCAATCGACAACACCTGGGAGAGTTGAACTTCTGGACGTCAGCGATTCAACGAAATGTTCCTCACTCCTTCCGACAGATCACACCGACAGCATCTCTGACCACAGATGCGAGCCCATGGGGTTGGGGGTGTGTGCTAACCATTGGAGAAGAGACGACTCACATACACGGAGTCTGGACAGAACAGCAGAAGGTTCAGACGTCAAATTGGAAAGAAACGGCAGCTATTCGTTTCTCAATTATCAAGGCGACATCGCTCCTCAAGCGGATGCAAGTGCAGGCAATCTCAGTTCTCAGCGACAACACAACTGCAGTCCAGAACGTGAAGAGGCAGAGGGCGACTCCAACTCTTGCTCAAATCACAAAACAGACTCTGAAGACGATAGAAGAAAGCGGAATGATGCTCGCGGATATTCAGTACATTCCGGGACGATTGAATTCGACAGCAAATGCCTTGTCCAGACTCCATCCTCAGGCGGAGTACATGCTGTCACCTCTGGCGTTAAGATTGTTGAAAGACCGATGGTCTTACGTTCCGCTGATCGATCTGTTCGCCACAGGTCAGAACAGACAATGTCCCAAATACTTCTCGCTGAGACCGGAAGAGCACTCAGCTGGCGTGAACGCCCTCGTCGTCAATTGGACAGGGATGATTCAACCTCTCTGTCATCCTCCGATTCTCCTCATTCCACGAGTTCTGAAGAAGCTGAGGGAGGAACCAGTGAAGAAGGGAGTCCTCATCACTCCAGACTGGATCAATCAAACATGGTCTCCTCTTCTCCATCTGATCGAGGTGGACAGCATCATCCTCGGACCATACTCTACGATGACCGTGAGCACGGATCCGACAGCGGAAGCGAGCCTCCCCCCAGGGATGGTCCGAGCATCTCTGTTGGGGGAGGGAACATTGAGGGCAGAGACTTCTTCAGAAGTCTTTGTGAAGAAGGAAGAATTCCAATGAATGTCCAGAGGGTGGAAGAGAACAGATACAAACACAAGGGCCCATGGATGCGGGCTTGGAAACTCTTTAAACAGTTCTGCACAAAGTTCAATCACTCCGTGTCCTGCATTATTTCTCAATCAACCAATATTGAACAGATACTTTGCAGCTTCGTCGCAGATCTTGCAGATCAGTTCCCTCCCCCTCATCAGCTCCCACACACAGCCATCGTCAAGGTTGTCAAGTCACTTGGTCTTTTTCATCCGACACTTTCACAGCGATCGATCACACCTTGCCTCGTTCAGACATGTTCTCGCCAAGAGCCATCCAAAGTCCAAATCGAAGAGGCATTACCATGTGATGTGGAGCATAGATCTTCTCCTCGACTGGGCACGGAGAACAATGGAAACCGCTCTCGGAGATCAAGACCTTCATCAAACAAGGACGTTGTCTCTCCTACTCGCTTCGACGTGTTGCCGCCGTGAGGAGATCGTGAATCTTCGATGGCGAGATATTACTTTCTATGAAACGTCATCATTCATCCCAACGTCATATGCCACCATTTCAATCCGATCAAAACAAAACCAGGTCGAGGATGAGATCAGATTTGTGCGAGATGAAGGAGAAGAATCATTCTCGGCATTCAGAGCGCTTCGAACACACAAAATAAACTGTGAGCGAGTCAGACATGCTTCTACAGGAGTAGACTTTGATGATGAAAAGGTATGGATTGATTTCAGCAGAGGCTGCGCTCTAAAGATGCCAGCCATCGCCGCAATACTCAAGGGTGTTTTGAGAGAGATTGGTGTTCCTGACTCCTATGGGCCATACACCATAAAGCACGCAGCGGTGAGCCACCTCAGGCGAGTGGCCAAGATCCCGCTTGAAATCGTGAATAGTCATGTTGGCTGGTCTCCAGCTTCATCAATTGCTGACACGTTCTACTCAGCACCAGTTCTGCTAGGCACTGAAGCACCCAAGCTCGCCGGCAGTTGGTGGCTGCCCTTACGGGAAAATGACAATCACGCCACATCGAATTAGCTGTACAGAAGTTGGAACACACACAGAACTCTTTTCTTTTTCATTTCTCTTTTCCTATTCTCTTCCTTTTAGGTCCCATTCAACTCTCACTTGTTGAAGAGCACTGGTTTGGTGAAGGATTGAGTGGAAGGAAATCCTAATGAACCAAACCAGTGCTCTTCAATTTTGAACGCAGCCACACAACTGGAGCTCGTTCTTGGGACTTTTGTTTTTCGTCGCAAGGGCGACTCTGAATAAAACCTTTTGGTTCTTTTACACTTCATTAGTCACTTTTGACCTCTCGTTTGTCCAGTTTTTGTTCCTCGTTGAGGATTTCTGGACGAGGGACTACGTTCTCTCTTATTTTGCTCTTCAACTGCCCCCACTTGGGCAAACCAACATCGTGACTCCTCAGTCCCTTGTTGGGAATCTTTAAACTTTTTGGGAACAGATAAAATGATTATTGCTTTTATTCTGTTGGGCCTCTGATTGGATCTGGCACCCATTGTTTCGACACATGTCACCTGGGATCTCACTTGTTGAAGAGCACTGGTTTGGTTCATTAAAGATCGACGAGTTGGTTTCTGCATTCTTTGAGTGGTGAACGATCCAGCCACATCGTGTGTGGGTTGAGGATGGACGGAACAGCTGTTCTGTGCACGGAGATGCGAGAGCTTGATATTGAGCCGGTGTCAAACGTGATGGTCGCCAATCACATTCGCCCAGTTCGGCCATTCCATCCCCCGCAGTGCTTGTCTCGAACGGGCACTGGGTGAGTGTTCCCGCACTGTTTGTGCAGAAGAGAGCACCAGCTCTTTGCTTGCTCGTGCATTTCTCAAATCAGCATTTTGTGAAGTCGGATGACGCTGTTTTGATGCAATCGACCGCGTTTCGAGTTGAAAAGTGGTCGGCGTGTCTTTTCAACGTGCTGTCGATGATCTGAACAGGCGACATTTGGAAAGACTTGAAGTTGACTCTGATCACTCCCCTCTGGGAGTTAGTCTGACTGAGTTCGTGATGATTGTGGACGAGGGAATTGTGGCATGTTCAGCGTGCGCACGGTGGCAGAAGCGAAGATGAAGCGGAATAGTGCACTGGGGTGGCTCAATTGTGAGGGGAAAAAGTCGGTGAGAGGGGAAAATCTCGATGGGAGGGGAAAAACTAAGTCAGAGGGGAAAAACTCGCTCAGAGGGGAAAAACTCAGTGGGAGGGGAAAAAAACCGGCCAGAGGGGAAGAATCTCGAGGACAAGGAGATTGAAGCGAGTTGATATTTTGATCGTGATTAGATCAGGAGGTTAGAACGTTAGACTTTTAACACTCGGACCCGGGTTCGGGTTCCGCCATTGGCATCCTTTTTTTCATTTATGATCATTTTTGGTTATATCCCGCGAATTTCTTTCTATTTTCTGTTTTGAACACTAGGAGTGATTACGAATAACCAGTGAATAGCGGTTGTGGGTTAATGGCAACCTATTGGACACAACCGAAACACACGATAATCACCTAATACTGATCTCTTATGATGATTATAATCGGTTTTTGCAAGTTTTAGAGCGCGGAAACCATTTGATCGACTTCGTTGCTTATCATCACTTTTAAGGGTTTGATCTCATTTTTTGCATAAAATGACAAGATATTTTGGGAAAAACGGTAGAAAACATCTTCAAGATCAGTGCAATTGTTAATTAATGAGCAAATTAAACGATTTGGAGTGTTTGGATCTGGTTTTGGGATGTTGTCGTCGGATGTGGGTCAGGCCCACATGATCCTCCAGGAGTAGGGGCTCCCGCCCCTACAACCCCGGGGGGTTTTATTCCCCCCCTATTAAGAAAAGAGATAAATAAAGGAAAAATAAAGTGAAATATTGAGATCGAGGCTCAAAAGTTGATCTACCCATAATGAAAAACACTTCAAATCTCCCATTTAGAGAAATGTTTCCGCGCTCTAAAATTAGCAGATTTGGAATGATCTAATAGAGATAATGAAGAAAAAAGCAAATACATTCAGATTTGGGTATGTCCATTAGGTTGCCTCTAACCCGGTTGTGTGATCCTGTGTGGTAATCACACTTCGACTCTCAATTTTTGCCATTATCCCCACAAAATTTCCCAATCCACAATATCTGAATGAAATGGTTGACAATTTATCTTCTTTTTACCGTCTAACTCCATTTCTTTCCAAGTGCTGTGGAGGACGATGCGAACAAGTTGATCAGATCTCTAATCCACTTCCATACACTAAAATAGGACAAGACATTGTTTTTGTTGGAACATCACAATTCGTAAGAGGTTGCATTCTGTTTGTCGTTCTCAACATCTCTCCCTTAGATATTCTTGCTTTGAGATTCTCGTGTTCTTCAATCCTGTCCGCTTCGTTCCTGACATCATCAAATCCACGTCAAAAGTTTCTTTCTGCTCCAATTTTAGTCTTAATTCTTCATATTTAGCATCGTTGGTATGATCCTCCTCATATTTAGCATCGTTGGTATGATCCTCCTCATATTTAGCATCGTTGGTATGATCCTCCTCATATTTAGCATCGTTGGTATGATCCTCCTCATATTTAGCATCGTTGGTATGATCCTCCTCATATTTAGCATCGTTGGTATGATCCTCCTCATATTTAGCATCGTTGGTATGATCCTCCTCATATTTAGCATCGTTGGGATTCGTTGTGTGGTGTTGGAGCACGGTTGTGAAGAGCGGGCGGGGTATAAGAAGGTGGATGGGGCGAGATTGAACTGCATCTAGTTGGAGAGTGACAGATCTGCGACTCTGAAGTGTGGGGACGTGACGATTGACGACCAGAGGAGAATGATTTGAGATCGAGAAGGAGGTGATCTCCTTCTCGATCTCAAATCGCAATTTTTACACTTTTTCGACTCGAGATACTGTTCAGGAGGGAATGAATACCAAACGGAAGATTTGTGAAGGAAGAGAAGAATAAGAATGCAGAGTTGTTACACATCAGAGATGAATGTGAGTCGATATCAAAGAAACACCAATAAAATGAGAACAAACTCGAAAAAACAAACCAATGTGTTTTTACGATCAGTTGACACAGAATAAAAAGGTGCATCAATGAGCATATCATCGTAGACAGAGTGCTGAACGACAGACGCACTATCCAGCAGTGTAAACGGCAATGCTAGAAAATGAACATGAAGCTTGCATTTGAAAATAAACATTTTCTGGTGAGCAGTCATCCAGGTGCAATTCTTCGTCGTGGTGTGGTGAGACTTGATCAACCCAGGACAGGGTTGTCGGAATGACTTAGTAGTAAGGAATTTGACTTACTTTTCGCTTTTTTCTCGTGACTTAAGACTAAGTCAATTTTCTTCGAAAGTAAGTAATTTCACTTTTTTCCCACTTTTTGTGGTCTTGATCAAAGTGTTTACAATAACCGTTCATCGACAGAATCTCAAATCGTGCACAAAAGTATTGCTCTCCGATAAAAATTAAATGTATTATGAGTAAACATCTTTAAGGTCCAAGAGAGGTTATTTGTGCAAGTAAGAAAAAGTATGTGTGGGTCAGATCTTGATTGAATGAAAAGAATCTTTCATTGTACGTTCAATCACATAATGATGAGCAACGGACGGACAAAACCTCGTTCCTCTCGGACCTTGGACACAGACCCTGTCCAAGTTTGAAAGAAGTGTTTCCTGTGGCTTAAATAAACGTGACATACACTCAATTTTTACTCCAATTCATCCAAGTTGTTAATTCTGTTCAGATTTTCTCTTTCAAAAAAATGAAAAACGAGTATTAGAGAATTCGGACAAAAATCCCATAAATTGCTAAAATGTCCAAGCTTGTCCGATCTTGGACATCTGCTCATTTATTGAAAAAACGAATCTATACTGGACTGACCGGGGTGACCGGTCACTTTTTTCCAAAAAGTGCTGACGGTCAGTGACCGGAGGTTTTCAAAATATGGGTGAGATCTAATCAGATCTATCCAAGTAATCTTCAAAAAGTGGTTTCAAGAACATGATATAGTGGTCTTGGAGCAAATTTGAGATCAATATAATTGTTATCTCCCACCATGATCGTGAGAGAAGCCAGACTCAATCTTTGTCACGGTTTTTAAGAGACAAAAAATGACGGGAATGATCGAGACTGGCATTCGAAAATGGACCTTAGCAGATAGATGAAATCTAGTAAACACTTCAAGCAACTTGATCTAGTGAAGTGGTTCATATTGCCTCTTGAAATTGAATGATTATCTCTTGAAATGATTGCTAGTCGTATCTCTAATAATCAGTTCATTTTCTTCGTTGTCGTCCTCCGAATCGACAATTTCTTTCTTTTTATCATCTTCCTGTACTTGTAATTCCCCGCTGGTCTTGTGTTTATCGTTTTGGGTGGAGGGAGGAAGTGGAGGAGTTCTGATCTGATCCTCCTCGCCTGCTTCAACATCAACTGTTCCGTCCACCTCCAAATCATACTTTTCGTCTTCATTGTCAGATATTTGCTTTTTCCCTTCCATCTCATCATCTTTTTCACGAATATTTTGGTGAGCGGGATCGGGTGATTGGACATTGTCGTTTTGGTCGTCGTTGCTCTCCACATCCGCTTCAATGTCTGAGCATTCCTCAAAATGACGTTGTCCTTCATCAGTGTCTGTCTTGCCCCCTCTGATACCACCATCCTTCACATCATCACACTCATCCGACCCTTCTTCATCCTCGAGAGTTTCTTTCCCTTCTGCCTTATCTTCATGTTCATCAGCTTCGATAGTTCCATCAGCATCATCCTCATTTTCTTCAGAGTGAATACTTTTGTATCATCCATTGTCCACGTTAATCTTTTTTTTGATTTATCCTGTTCCTTTTCTCCTTCTGATCCTTCTTCGAAGTTTTCTTCATCATCACCTTCGTTCTCCTCCCCTTCATCATCTGCTGGTCCACCATCGTTGAAATTGTGGGTTCGGGGATGGTTGAAGCAACTGTCTCTTTCTTTCTTTGAAATGTCAACAAGACTCTATTCTGATGCCCATGTTGGAGGCGTCGAGCGATGTGGGGATGAGAAGAATGAAATGTTGTGAAAGGATGATCTTCGAATCCTGGATCGAGACTGACGAAGAATCCCAAGTCGTGACAAACTATGTCGACACCAGGAAGTGAAGGTTCATCCATCGTATCTAGAGAGTGGTGATGACCTGGATAAAGAATGACTTTCGTGCCGAGTCTGATAGTTGCGTGAAAAGTGGAGATGACAAAATGAATCATGATGAAAGATAAGAAGAGAGACATGAATGAATATTCTGGACAAGATGAAACAGTGGAAAATACGAGAAAACTGGTGAAACAAACCTCATTTATTCGAACTCTGCATCGTGGCAAGCTTCGGATCGGAGCGAATGATGGCAATGGGTAGATCATTAGCGTGTTCTGGATTCTGCTTGATTCATCTTCTCTTCCTGATTCAAGCGGCAATGATGTCAGTGTAGAATGATTATTAATTAAATTTCGGGATGAAAAGTTGATCTTACCCTTAGAATACAAGTGGACTGACACTGACCGAGCCTCTGGGTTCGGTCAGTCCAGTATAAACGAATCGTCTGAATTTCTTCACAAATCAATAGTGATCATTAGAAAACGGACAAAAGTGTCCAGTCCAGGACATAACCAGATCGTCCTCCCCATCTTAAATTGCATTCGTCTCAAATTGTCTCTTAGAGACCATTAAATCGTGATTTCATTTCACAATTCCATTCTTTACATCATTTTTCGAGTGACTACACAATTTGTGATTCTTTTTTAAACTCACTCGCGGAAAACAGATCATTTCCATATTTACACATTATATCTCTTTTGATGACATCACACGTCATGATTCAGACGACTGGAGTCTGATATTGATTCAGAGAAGATGGTTCTCGCCTTATTCCCTTGAGATTGTCGTTTTCGCTCTCATTTCTTGCTCCTAATGAACGCATCGCTTTCCACCTCGAAATATCCTGTATAACACTATTTCTTCATCTTTATGATTGATTTTCATATAGTTGATTGCTTTTTTTTCGTTTCTTATTGTTCCTCTTCCCTCAAGAAGTGCAGATGGAACTGTCGACCATGTGACATTTGAATTGATGAGACCACAGGAATACAGTCGCTCTTCTTGTCGGTAGGAGTGCGTTCTCCATCCAAAGTCTTGTTAACTGTGGGTCTCTTCTGCAAGCAATCAGAACCTCGTTGCCACACTGCCAAGGAATCACAGTCTTCAACATTCTCCAGCACTCCCTTCCAACCCTTCACCAACTGACAACCACTTCATGTCACAAGTGTCTTATTCAACTCGCTCGAAGCCAACAAGCACTGACCAGCATCCGGACTTCTTCGCATCAGTCAGATCATTTCATGACAGAATTCGCCAACTGAGAAATGAAGAAAGCCGAGAAAACAACAGATTCAAGAAAGCAACAAGCAGTCTGCATCACATCAACACAGATCGGCTCTAAACTCACGAGAAGATCTCGCACATCAGCTCCCGCTGTTCCATCCTCCGAATTAACCTCTCAAAGCTGCTGAAGGAGGGAGGAAACTCCTCAATCACATTAGAAATCTCTTCTGAACGGTTGTATACCCAGGTGAACATTAATTTTGCACACACCGACCATCTTCACAACTCCACTTCGAGCGAGCTCCACAAAGTGAGACCTGTCCGCCTGCCTTCGCTTTTACTCAAAAAACGACCACTCCGAAGGTTGTGCACGCCTGTTGAGCAACTTTACCCGCTTTCTTATTTCTCTATCCGCGATTCATCTGTCCCACAAATCTCCGCCATTCAATCCTTCCTCCCACCCTCTCTTCCGTTCGTCCCGTCATCTGCAGATGTTGGGATGTATCTTGTATCAACGCTTAATATTTGGGAGACTGCATATTCTTCATTTCTGTCGAGTTTGGCCATGTCGGTATCCGATTCGGTCTCCTCTCCTGCTTTCTCTCTCCCGACGACGTCATCTTCTGAACTCGTCCAGAGAGTTTAGATGGATGTCCACCTTCGAAGTCACAACGTAATTATGACACCCATCCACATAACCCATCCGAACAGTCTCAGCCGTCGTTCAGAGCCTGTGCAGATCCCTCACGTCCACCGCGTGTTGTCTGATGCTCAAAATGATACTTGTTCCGAGGTAGCAGTTTCTGATTCAAGTATTGATGAATCAAAACCAGCTTTTTCTCGGACTCATCTTCCGCTTCTTCTCCTCCAAATCCGCCGCCAAGTGAAACTCGATGCTCACCTGATGTTGTTCAGTTCCATTCAACATGCGGTTCCGAACTCCAACAGCGTCCCGTCCCCTCGCGTGGTCATCCCCTCCTCTCGCTTGAGCATCCCCTCCCCTCCTCTCGCATGATCATCCCCTCCTCTCGCATGATCATCCCCTCCTCTCGCATGAGCATCCCCTCCCCTCCTCTCGCATGATCATCCCCTCCCCTCCTCTCGCATGATCATCCCCTCCCCTTCTCTTGCATGAGCATCCCTTCACCTCCTCTCGCATGAGCATCCCTTCACCTCCTCTCGCATGATCATCCCCTCCCCTCCTCTCGCATGATCATCCCCTCCCCTTCTCTTGCATGAGCATCCCTTCACCTCCTCTCGCATGATCATCCCCTCCCCTCCTCTCGCATGATCATCCCCTCCCCTCCTCTCGCATGATCATCCCCTCCTCTCGCATGATCATCCCCTCCCCTTCTCTTGCATGAGCATCCCTTCACCTCCTCTCGCATGATCATCCCCTCCCCTCCTCTCGCATGATCATCCCCTCCCCTTCTCAATCAAGATCTGACCCACACATACTTTTTCTTACTTGCACAAATAACCTCTCTTGGACCTTAAAGATGTTTACTCATAATACATTTAATTTTTATCGGAGAGCAATACTTTTGTGCACGATTTGAGATTCTGTCAGAGCGGGAGGACAGACTTGACAAAAAGGCAATCTCTAGACACAAACATGAAACTCTCCCATTCTTCCTGGTTAGACTCGAAGACTGTTCCACCGACTTGCTTTTGTCACAGTAGTGAGTTCAGCAACTATTATTCAAAGATTTCGATCGATGATCACCTTGTCCGACATCACTTCCAGAATCACTTCGAAACAGACAAGACCACGACTGACATGTGGATTTTCTTCGAGTATCGTCATTCTGGTCGAGGAATGCGGAGTTTTCATCGACAGAGATTGCATAATTTCGTTTCTTCTTGCCCGTTATTTCCTGTTTTCTGTATGTTTTATCGGGGTGGCGGGAAAAACTTGGGCGGGCTCTTAGTCGATTCTGGCACTATTTAGCTTAATTTTCACTTCATACAGTGCCTTTACATGTTTCCTATTTTCAAAAAACGCTAAGTAAAAAACTCATAGTGTCGTGATGGGTGAGAACGGCGAAGAGTCAGGTCTGATCTGACTTACTATGACTTTCATTCTCAATTAAAGGCGAAATTACTAATATTCATCCTGTTTTACTCTCATTTCATCAAAATTTTCGAAAGATTATACACTTCTGGACGGTGAAATGACATCGAAATTATCCTCGACGATTTCGATCCCTAAGGCGTCTCAGCCTCCTCTGATCCCTCCGCCGCCTCATCACAGTTCACTTGCCTCAATGGTTCATTTCGTTCGATTTAATCTCGAATGATTGAAGGGAAAACGTGATCGTGTTCTCAGTGTCTTGTCTCGTGATTTGTGAATCATTTCTGCACGAGAACAGAGTCTAAATCGTGTGGAAAATGGTTGAATCATGAGAAAGAAGAAACGAAATCAGACCAGAAGTTTTGTAGTAATCATACAAACGGTTGATGCTTTGTGTCTTGTTTACGCCTTCAGAAAAGAACGTTGTTCCTAGTAACAATAAGAGGTGATGTAATGAGAAATATGAGATAGATACGTTTGTTATCATGACGACTTAACTGTGCTGAAGAGATTTCGGAGTTGAGAGACCCATTTTTTAATGACGACTGAAGCTGTCAGAATCAGAGACAGATCAAACATACAAGCTAATCATCGAAGAGGCCTCTCTGCTAAAGATTGCTATGCAGATTTACTCCGAGTTTCAACAAACCCCCCGTGCCTTCAAACAATTCGGAATCAGTACCGCAAATTAGAGGACGGTTCTTTCAGACTGGAATCACGTAAGCCACCCGGACGCCCACGAAGTGTGGCAACAACGGCTAGGATCATGGCAGAGATGGAACGAGATCCACACATCTCAGTTAAGAAAATTGCCAAGGTTTCTAGGAAACCAAGATCAACCGTCCGTGATCACATCAAGAAATACATACCTCACAAGAAATACATCATCAAAGCAGTCCCTCATGTGCTCACGAATGCTCAGAAAAGAACACGAAAGGTTGAATCTAGACGCATACTTCGTATTCTGAAAGCGAATAAAGATCGAGAATGGACAAATATCTTTACCGGTGATGAAAGCCAGTTTACGTTCGAGTACCATCACCACCATGTGTGGGTGAACGGACCAAATCCAGGGGCAACGAGGATATCACGCAATCATTGGACCAGAAAAGTCATGTATTGTTTATTTTTTGGGATCGATCATGTCCCTGTCGTTGAACCACAGGTGACGAACACAAGGATGACGGCAACCTATTTCAGAGACAGAATACTCATCCCGATGGACAGATACCTGACAAATCATGAAGATACACAGCCGATATTCATTCACTATGATAATGCGGCCCCACACAAAGCTGCATTGATCTCGGACTATTTGGATGAGAGCGGGATGACTCTCATCCCCCATCCTCCTTATTCTCCCGATAAATCGCCGTGTGACTTTGCGATCTTCGGGCGATTAAAATCAAACATGGAAAAAAAACATACAGAACGACACAAGAGTTAACAAACGCAATACTTGCCCAAATGGAGCTGATATCACGAAGAGACCGAATTAAAAGATTCAAAGAATGGATGAAACGACTTCAGCACGTGATCCGGCGAAATGGCGAATACTTCGACAAACGTATGGTTTTGTTCTTTTTCTGAGTTTTAATCTCTCACAGGCGAAGAGATGAGGTGGCGGAGGGATCAGAGGAGGCTGAGACGCCTTAGGGATCGAAATCGTCGAGGATAATTTCGATGTCATTTCACCGTCCAGAAGTGTATAATCTTTCGAAAATTTTGATGAAATGAGAGTAAAACAGGATGAATATTAGTAATTTCGCCTTTAATTGAGAATGAAAGTCATAGTAAGTCAGATCAGACCTGACTCTTCGCCGTTCTCACCCATCACGACACTATGAGTTTTTTACTTAGCGTTTTTTGAAAATAGGAAACATGTAAAGGCACTGTATGAAGTGAAAATTAAGCTAAATAGTGCCAGAATCGACTAAGAGCCCGCCCAAGTTTTTCCCGCCACCCCGATATGTTCGACAGATTATTTTTTTCCCTTCTTCCCTTTCTTCAGTTTCACTTCAACCCTGCTCTTTACTTTATCTGCTTCCTCTTCCCAATCGCCCAGGAGCACAATCCAACACGAGAAGTGTCAGTTATCTTCACGATCGTCTCATTTCATCGAAAAAAGCACAATATTTTGCTCAAAAATGATCTTATAAATGTAATAACTTAGTAGTAAGTCGTTTCTCCTTACTTCTTACTACTAAGTCATTTTTCCACGACTTACAGTCGGAAGAACAAAACTGTAAGAACGACCGAAGCATTGTTTTCGAAAACATCAACCATTTCACGACTTGTATCAATCGTTCCTTTTCTACAAATAAACGCAGAGAATCAATCTTGATGACGTGAAAAGAATAAGTCAGATCATGGGATGATCCTCTTCTCCTCTTCCTCACAGTGCGTATAGTCTATTTTCTTTGTCACTTTCCGAATATATTTCGTATTTCACGGTGGATCTCATCCATATAATCACATAATCTTGACATCAAGTTTGTCTTTTTCTCCAGTATGCTCTGGCTTCGTATCGTCTTCGAAATGTGAGAACTGCACGAAAAGACAGTCCTCAAACGTTTGAGTGTGTGGTTTTCTTGATTGAAAGAATCTGAAGGTTGGTCTCATCACTCACATTTTGAACACCTCTCTTTTCACCATTTATCAATCCATTTCAAGAATTTTTTCACTTCCATCTGCTTGTACCCCGAAAGTGTCAGTGATAATACCAATAAACAAAGGAATGGAGTTTCCAAGTTCGAGATCTGATCCTTCACCCACTTTTCCTACTTCACCTCATTCTCTTCAGGGAGGGTGTTCTGACAATAGGCGTCTAAAGTACCATCAAGTAACTCTCCTCTGTTGAGAACAGGCATGGTATAAACATTCTTTCTCTCTTATTGGATTCTTACAGTTTTGTTCTTCCGACTGTAAGTCAACTCAGAGGGCCCGACAACCCTGACCCAGGATGTGTTTGATGACTGGGTCAAATGCAATTCTTCCCATTCATTTTCGAGACTTGAAAGAAATATTGTCAGTGAAATTGAAAACACTTGATATTGATTGGTTGCACAGAGAGTGGACGAAAGATATCAGACATTCGACAGAATAGAAGACAATGAAAATCGTTTGGAAGATGAGATTTAAGCGAGATGAGAAACCAAAAGAAGAAAGAAAGAATACTGAAGAGCCCACACGTCGTTTTTTCATTGCTTTGACGAAGTGGCCTTCGTCTGTTCCACAAGGGAAGCAAAATCGACAGTTGATGGCATTCGGTGGTATTCGGGTAGAGTGAGGGGCAGAATAGAGAGAGTGTGTGAGGAAGGGTCGAATGTGATGCGGAGAGTGTCTTGCGGGCTGAGGAATGGAAAGAGGGAAGAGGAGAGAGAGACGGTGATGAGCGAGAAGGAGACAAAACGGAGATTGGACGAGATCTGACCAATCCACTTCAGACTGTCGAGAAGAGAGCGGAGCATCTGTTTAAGATTCTGAGGCAACAAACGAGGCGAGAAATTGGAGAAAGAGAGATGAAAGGAAGGAGGAGGCAGAAAGAGGGAAATAAAAGAGAAATGAAGAAGGGAGAGAGCAATCAAGTAAGCAGAAAGGAAGCTCACAAATGGACGGCATATCTCAGCCATCTCCGAAATCGTCAGTTTGTCAATCGAGTCTATAATCCCATCCCTGTCCCGCCGCCCGAACCAGCCATGCCCAACACCAGCCAGCAGCATCTGCAGCAGCGTCGGCAGTATCTTCTCTCTGAAACAAACACCAAAAGAGGAGACGTCACAAGACAACGCAAAACACACTTCACAAACGCCGAGTTGAACGGAGTCCCTTTCCCGCGTCGCCCCACTTTCAGTTCCACCGAATCACACAACTTCGGACACTACTCCAGTTCTTCCAGCAGCGCATGGTAGTTAGCCCGGACTTGGCCAACTTTCGAGAAATTCCCAAACAGCCCGCCCGACGTTGGCTCGTGATGCGCTGCGAAGAGTGCTTCCAATCCGCTGCGTTGGAAGGACGGCGTGAGAGTGCCGTGGCGTTCGGTCACTTCTTCTTCAGTCGGTGCACAAGCTGGCGTGTGCGACGGATAGAAGGCATCAAACTCAGGAAGCATCAGAAACTGCGAGGGAAGGAAGGAGAGTGGGAGGGAAGGAGGAATGAAGAGATGAAGGGATGTGTGAAGTAGGAAAGAGGAATAATCGATTCGAACACTGTTCTTCTTTAGCACACCGTGTATGCCGTATTATCCTCAAAAAAGTGCTTTCCGTGATACCCACAAATGTTTCCCATGAATTGTTTTTTCCGCTCAGCGAGGCAAAGCTCTTTGTGCACACCTATTCGAATCGGCGACTATGGAAGAAGATGGAAGAAGAATGGAAGGTCTGAAAATATGAAAGAAGTAAGAAAAAGATAAGAAAAGAAATGAATCAGAATGAATGACTTAAAAGGGGACAATTTAGGAATAAAAGAGGTCGGATTTGGAGCACACCCCATGTCGCACATCAACTGAAAAACATCAAAGTGAAAACAAGACAAACGAACATATGAAATTTCCGATCACTCTATGCTCATGTGCACATGCAGATGACCAGGCTTCTGATTTGATCCCAGTGATCCCAGTCGGATCTGATCCCACTAAATACCTACAATACCATTTCGTTTCTTTCATTTCAAAAAAGTCTTCTTATATATGATATTTGAATGGAAAAAAAAGTAAAAAGGAAAATGGTCACTTCATAGATCATGAAAATGCAAACTTTGGGTGCTGCTGTTTCAGTTTGTTCTACAACAATAATTATAAAAACAAGTCGATAATGCGTTATTATGTCTTCTTTGATGGTTTTTTCTCACTGACAAAAGTCAATGAAGGGAATACATCGAAAAAAGAAGTGTTGGTGATTGTGATCGTGCGTGTTTTTGGGAAATAAGAGCTGTCTGAAATATTGAAGAGCATTATGTGAAAACAAGAAGTGAATTGAACATGATTAATGAAGTGATAATGAGAAAATCTCAAAGGAAAAGAGTTGAAATATGATCTCAGTACAAATTTAGGCACTGACATCAATTGATCCCAGTTTTACCTATTTTGATGGGACTACTCAGATGCCTGCAGATGACCCAAGTCACACGCATCCAACATCGGAACAAGGAATCGTTCGAATCGCTCGAACTTCGGGTCTGGCCACGACGGTGGAATGAATCCCTCCGACAGTGCTTGTGGAAGAGACAGTGTGTGGGCCATGTGATAGGCCGAGAGACCAGCTGGTCGGTAAACGAGTTGGTCGTCACGAGAAATTCTTCCAACACAAATACGAAGAACTGGGAATGTCAGCTTCACCCCCAATCCAGACGCTTCCCCGCATGCACTTCCGTCACTCTAAACTTCTGTCTGCTTCGTTCCCCCATATGCGCACTCAGATGCGACACATCAGCAAGTCGTTCTTTCGCCATTCCACTGAGATCGTGTTGCTATACAGTGAATGATATGTCGTCTTCATCATGATCTGGAAGGGATCCAACCTCGTCGATAAGTCCACCATTCCTTGTTTCACTTCCAGACTTCCATTTTGCCTCAACGTGAATAAACACTGAATAACATTCCCAAATCCCGAGAACAAGGACGACAGTTCATCCACCTTCGTCCAGTGATCAATGAAATCAACTTCAAAGGTCAGTGTCGGCATTTGGAAACGAGTGAGAATGGATCACCCCACAACTTACTATTCTCCACCATAAACGATCTCTAGCAACTCTTCAAGAGTTTTGTTGGAGGAATCAATACACAAGACAATGGATGATAACATGTGAGATGACAAACGAAGAATGAATCAAAAATCAACTGAGATCTGGCCAAAAAGGTTTATCGATTGCGTTTTCTCAACTTCTCGAAAAGATTTCACCTCAAATCCATCATTTTTTTGGTAGAGAGATACCTGAAAAGGTTGATGAGAATAAGGGAGTCAGACAAATGGATATGAAAGAAGAATAACAGCTGTAAATGAAATAATGTGAGATATTGAATTTGTTCATACAAGCAGCTTCCTGCACAAGGACTTGCTCAGTATGTGGCGAGTAAAATGAGTCGAAGATGGAGATAACGTTACTTTGAGGATATCCTCTCTCTTCCTTATTTGAAATTTGCGGAGAAGAGAGAGTGGCGACGAAAAACACAATCAATTGAGCAGAATGCATGGATATCTTGCTGTAAGTCAGTCAAAGAGACACGACTTAAGATTTCCAATCCTTTGTTCATTAGATGAGAGATTCTTTTTGAATGATATGAGAGCCTCAATATAAGGGAGATCATTCGAAGACTCGAAGATGTAATTCATGCTATTCGAGTTATTCATAAAATCCAATTCAAGATCTTTTCATTCCTGAAAAATGGGATTAGAAAACACAAGACATGCAGAAGATGTGAGTCAGAATCGACTGAAGAAAAACATTACTTCGGAAGAACATCCTGGAGTTTTTTGATGAGGAAGATGATGGAGTCGCGGCGATCGTCGGTCATGTTGATGCTTGTGAAGTAATCCAAGATATCACTGAAGGCAACAGTGAAGGGGACCTTGTTGACATCCTGTTTTCCGATTCTGGCTGATGTAATGTGGCTGAGGAGAGAGAGAATGGTTTAAATGATTTTGCGGTTGAGTTCGGCATTAAACTGGAAGATACGTTGAATCATATCAAAAACATTACACTCTGAGGCTGGCTTTTGGAGGGATTCGGGACCTCCGTCGAAGGATCCGATATGGACAACACGGGATTTGATCATGAAAATGGTCTCAGCATCGACCATTGCGTATTTCATGCAGGCCTTGTTCAGTTTGGGGATAATATAGGTGGGAGGGGATGGGACGCACCATATCCGAGCCGTACAGCCCTCCAATCCCGAGACAGGATTTCGTCATGGCCTTTGTGTCGACCTCGTTGTTGTGTGAGACTTTGAGAGTGTAGATGAGCAGGGTGTTGTGAATAGTCAAGCCAGCATTGGCACAAACCACTTCACTTCCGGTTTCATCCCGAATGATTGTGAAGAGAGCGAGAATACACGCAATTGCGATGGACTTGTCTTTGGACAGGGTTGGGAGGGCATACACCATTGGAACAATGTCGGGTGAGAGTATGGAAGTTTGGCTATTTCGAGAGAAAGATGAGATGAATGCCGACAAATAGAACCCGGGTTCCAGCCACATTCCCTCTCGTTTTGTCGCCACGTCCGACTGAACCTCATGACTGGACAAAAAATAGTGTACGAAACGGATAATCTAGTAATCTGGGGAGCCACAAAAGACAGTGTTGAGAGGTGCGCGTGAGGGAGGTGTCGCTGGAACTGACGGATTTGATGGAAATATGAGAGGGATGGGTGCGATGAACTGGAAGCGAAAACACTGGCATAAATGGAGTGGCAAAAGAGGATATTTGGTGGTCCGGAATGGCATAGTCAGAAAGGAGATGCGAGGACTGTGATCAGGGGTTTTGGAGATTGGATCAATTAGGTCAGATCCAGTCACCGACATCTCTATTTTCAGATCACAAAAATGGTGATCTCAACTTATAGATGTTTTTTGAGAAAAAGAAAAATTTCTGTAGTTTTGATTTTTATGAAGTGATCACTCAAAGATTTTGGAATGAAATTGTGTCCTGGTTATCTCAAAAAAGTTTGCCAAAATTCACACAAAATGTGATTCTGACAATATTTCCATCATTCTTCCTTTATGTGTCACATACATGACAGTACCGATCTCATACAATGAAAGGACGTGGTCCACATGATTGGTGGAGTTTTTTCGTTCACCTGTGCTGAGATTCTGTCGAGTTTCGAGACACCACAGATCAGCCAAAATCAACCACAAACCATCTGAATAATCACGCAATCGGACGTTGTCGCTTGTTTTATCTCGCCTCATTCTCTTGTTATAGTCATTTCGCGTCGACCACTGGATAAATCAACACTCACTTTTCGAACATCATCCATCTGCTGTACTTCTCCTAAAAGACACTTTTCATAATCCAAATCATCACATACTCAATCATTCTGATTCTTGCTGTCATTGTAACGACACAATACATGAAGTTGAAAGATCATGCCCTGATCGCCTTTTTCCGTCTTTTTCTCCAATGGACGTGTTTGTCTCTGTTTTTTTATCACAGAAGTTGCTGTTTCCGTTCATTTACAGTCTTCGTCAATCTTTGGACTGGTTTTATCATAAAAAAAGTGTGAAAACGTGTCTTAATCGAAACACCGCTGTTTCGAGCGTGATCACACTCCAAATCCAGTATTTCACCTTTCGTCTGTCTATTGAACAGCTGAACTTGAAGTAGATAGAAATTGATTTCCGAAGACTGATGTTAGTGTTTTATCATGATTGATCTGGACTCCAAAACCCCTGACTGTGATATGGGATTCAGCTATGTTGAATGTTATATTTGGCGAGAGGGAGTGCAAAAGCATGGGTGGGGACCACGGGAGAGAGATGATGAGGTGTGGGAGAGATGGAGGAAGCGTTGGAAGATGAACTTGAATAGAGGAAGATGGTGATCTCATCGGTGTTGAAATGAGTGTTTATCTCTCATGTTCTTGCACCATCTCCGCACAAAGCAGATGATACAGGCGGAGCAGATTATGGAAAAGGAGATTCCAGGGCTGTCAGAACTTGAATGGGTGATGGCAAGGAACAAACTGAAATGATATCCATTGGAACGTGCCGCGAACAAATCATATGGTTAAGAAAAGGATACAAACAGAAGAAGTGGAGATGTTGAGAACTGTGGTGTGACAGGAGAGAAAAGAAGAGGGTTCGTGGAGGGAAGGTGTTGATAGTGTGAAAAAGAGAAAAATGAATACCTGACATTATTCTGTGTCACTCGAAAGCGCCATTGAAGTCACTTGCCGTCCATCTTTTCCTTTTCTGCTCTTTTTTGGTTTCGTCTAAGAGTCTCTTCTGTGCAATCGTTTCTCCTTTCTAATAATGACTTCTGCTTGTGGTTCGTCACAAACCAGTGATGCCGCTGCACTTGCGTGAGGATTGCGGGCTGGCTGGCAGGGGGGTAGCTTAGCCTGGCGAAGGAGCTGGAATCTGTCCCCCACATGATACGCACGGACCCAGGAGGTGGAATTAAATGGTTCCGACGGTTCTTCCTCCCCGAATAGCCTCCATGGTGGAGGAATCAGTTGAAGTGGATATGGTTGTCTTTCGTTGAAATAGCGGCCAAGAATATGACAACAGGGGAGTTGCTGTGTTGTAGTGGTAAACTGAGTATATGGAACAGCTGCTCTGCCTGGTGTCATTAGATTGTGAATTTCAATGATGCAAGTAGTATAGGAGACGATTTGGGAACCAGATTGAAATAGTCGTTGAAATCAGAAACGAAAAGTCAATTCCGATTGACCATTTCTAAATCTTGTATTAAAAGGAATTTAGGCCATTTCAATGATGCCAATATTTGACCTAAATTCCAAAAATATATCCAATATTTCGATCTCATTTTAAGCGTCAATTTTGAAGCAAATTTTTGAAACTTTCCAAAAATGTTGTCACTTTTTTCGATGTTTTTTCACTTTTGAACTCGAACAAAGTGAATCCAACTTGAGAACCACTTCGAAAAAAATCGAAAAAAATTCTAAAATGTCGGGGACGATGTGAGTCATCGATCAAAACAATCCCGATGAAAATCGGTTGAGAATTCGTGGAGCTACGTACCGAACTGTGGTCGAAAAAAGGTCGAAAAAGTCGATTTTCAGATTTCGCTACTAACCACTACTTTATGTCTCAAATACACCTCAAACACCTTCTAAAATTACAAAATCGATTTCAGAAGGTGAAATTCGCGATAAAAAACACTTTTGGGATTTTTGGTTAGATCAAGGCCGGATCGGGATTTTTCTTGATCAACCCACATTCCATTTTTCGAGTTTCTCCGATTTTTAAAAAAAATGTATGCGCTTTCAGGACATCACTTTTTAGGATCACTTTTTCCTCCTTTTTACGTTTTTACACTTCATTTCGCTCGGAGTCGCCTTTTGGCGGCTCTTCGAACGTTCACTTTTGCACCTCATCTTTCACCACTTTTTTCGTCAGTTTTCGTTTTTTGCGTTAGATTTTTGAAATTCTTCACATTTGCGTCCTTCCGACGCTTTTCCTAGGTTTCCGACCACCTCACCTTCATAGTCGTCTTTTTTTACACGCACCTTTTTTTGCACCACATTTTCACCAACTTTTCACTCATATCGATTTTTGCCCCGATTTTCTCACATCACATCTTCTTTCTCACCTTTCGAGGAGGGAGTACTGAATTTTCGCGACACTTTTGACGACTAGTTTTTTCATAATGTTGGTTTTTCATGTTTCTCACACTCAACTTTTGATCTTGTTTGTTTCATGCACAACCACTTCAACGCTTTTCACTGCTCATTTCGCTCGTCTGGTTTTCACTTTAATTACTTCAACTTTCCTCGTCACTTCACCAATCCTCACACACACTTTTGGCGACCGTTGTCGCTCTTCAGCACATCACAATAGCTCAGTTTTCATCAACTTTTCGCTTAATTGGAACAAAAGAATGTGAAAGAAGCAACAATGAAGTGGGCAAATATGATAGTGGTGGTGAAATGGAAAAAGTGAAAATTGTGGAAAGTATTGAGATTTACGAACATGTTCATACAAATTTCACAAAATATGAGTGATCAAAGTGAGTGAAGTGAAAACTAAACGATAAAACAAAATCTCGTACCAGATCTGCACGATCTTGATCTTTCGCGTTCCGTTGGTACACCGTTGTGTTTTATGAAAGTTAAAGAGAACAAATCGAAGATGGTGAAGTGTAAAAGGTGAAATGAAAGTTGAATCAAAGTAAAACAAAGTGGTGTACCAACGCAGCCACAATTTTATCGATGAATCACGAAGTTTCTCGAGCAAAGATGAGGATCAAAATTTTGTTCACGTCATTTTAAATTTTAATTTTTTGAAAAGCAAGAAAACAATGAGAAAAACTGACAATGAAGTGAAAATGAGAGTATAAAGTGAAGTGGTGTACCAAACAGGAACAACAAAAGTGAGTGAAAATTCTGGTACGTCATTGTGTCTTATGAAGGATAATACAAAGGGATCAAACCTGTTCTAATTCCTTGATTAAACATGCTTTCATGAGATAAGACATCATAGTGTACCTGAGTTGGGATGATCACACAGATCGAGTCCACGAATGTGTTTTATAAAGAGATGAATAAAGAAGAGAATACCTGTGATTTGTCGGTTGTGTAACATCCTTTTATGAGATAAAACACAACGGTGTACCCAAGATCCGAGGTCGAGTTTGGTCCGATCAGCGTTGGTACATGAATGAGTTTTATGAAGAGATTTATCAAAGAAGAGAGCAAACCTTTCATGAATGAGTCGGGAATGAAACAACCGTTCATGAAACAAAGTAGTGTAATACTGAACGAGGAGGAGAAGAAAAAAATGAAGGATCGAGGCGAAAGAAGAGTTGAAAAAGAGAACAAATGAGAAAGTAGAAAGTGAAACACACCAAAACGAAACGGTAAAGAGCAGTCAGGAACGAGATAGAGGATCATGTCCCATTGAAGTACTTTCTCTGATCAAACAAGACGGATCGAACCCATCGATGACAGGATCGAAGTCGAGGAGAAGCTCAAATGATAAAATCACGAATGAAAATTATTTTTGAATTTTTTAATTTGTATTAAATGAATCCAACTGAGATGGACAACGAAAGACGTCGAATATGTTCAGAACAAGCATTAATTGAATCAATGACAGAAGAGAACTGTTCGCTAGTCTCTGAGAATGTCAGAAATAATGTGCCGGTGACGTATGTTCATGAGGGATTGTCATTTTTATTTTCTATGAAAGAGCAAACAGAAATGAATCGACAAAAATACAATTCACAAATGATTGAGAAAATGATTGATCATAATCTCTCGACGACCAACGAGAATGCAGCAGTAATTGACTCACTTCAGAAGACAACTGAAGCACACAAGACAGCGATAACTTCAATCCAAAAGTGGTGAGCACAAATGGATCAATCACTTGTTCAGCAGGTATTGCGACACCAACAATTGGAGGATTGATCAATGTGAATGGAGCGAATTGGAACATTTCAAGGGGATCACTTCCGAAGTATCCTGGAACATATCCATCATCAACATTCTTTTCTGGTCTTTCCATTTCACAATCAATTTCAGAAACCTCAGGAATTCAATTTCAATGGTGATGGCATCGTAATGTGGTCTCCCGACAGACCAGCAATCTATTACTACGATAAGGACGCAGGTTCAGGGAGTGTTTTTCCAATATCCACAACAGGAAGTTTTCTCAGTTGTCAGACAGACGAGTGAAAAGAAATATTGAACCATATCCCGATGTTATTGAGCAACTGAATAAAGTGGAGATCGTGAAGTATCAGTTCAACACATTCGACTCGAAGATTAACAAAGTGACGAAGCAAATTGAGAGAGAGACTGATGAAGAACACTTGAAGAACTGCAAAGAGAAATGTGAGATGCTTGAAGAGTGAGAAGAAACACATTGGTGTAATTGCTCAACAGATCCAAGAAATATTCCCGAAGTCGTGAATGATTCCAATCCAGATTGTCTTTGATTATGCAGAACTCTCTTGCTTCTGTGAAAACCATACAGGAACTGAGTAACATTGTCGGACATCAACAGACACTCATCAATGAACTCATTCAAAAATATAATTCCTGACTAATACTCCAACATGAGATCAACCAGAAATTCATAATACTCCTTGATTATTTTTCCGTTGATTGTCTCCGTTGTTTCCATCTCTATCGATTCACCAGAGCTGTCTTTGAACCAGATCTTCACAATTGATTGTCGAGTAGTTAATTCCACTTTTTTCCTTCGCAATCTTTTCGTTACAGAAAGCAACAAACGAATCATTGAATGCGTCAGTCTGGATCAATCACCATGGATTGTGATGTGCTGGAATGTCTTTTGAAATGACTGTTGTTGAACCATCAATTTCCTCCATCACACGGATGAGTTTGCAGTCAAGGAAGTGAACATATTTTGCTTTTACTGGAATTAGTAAAATCTGGAGGCAATTGAGTTGTGTGAGAATTCTGAATTGAGAAGTATCGTTTCACCATTACTGTTTTCTCCAAAAAATAAAATATTCAATTCAATACCTCTCTTCACTTCTTCATATGCTTCTTGAGTCGACGATCAATGACATATCGCACTCGTGGTTGTCCATTCTCGATCCGAGAACATACCAGCAAGTAGCCTGATGCAATGCCAAAATAGGTGGAGGAGGACCTTCTGGAGTTGATGTAAAATATGGATCAAGTTCTCCCTGATTGATTGGTGTTCCTCTGTAGACAATATTCACTGATTCTGCTGTTGAAATTCCTTCCTCACCACCAGCAATTTCCTTCTATCCGTTGGAACCATGAATGTGAATGAAGTTGCATCCGTTACTGGTTTGGTTCTCTTGTAATCCTTTCCTTTATAGTCAAACACTCGAGGTTGAACATATTGAATTTTCAAACTCTTCTGTTGCGGAACAACCAATGAAATCACCATTCACCATCATCATTTGATAGAACTCTGGTGATATTGGACATTAGGAAAGTTGATTCCAAGCATTTCGAACTGACCAACATAGTGAGGATTTCTGAAGACTGTGCATTCATTTGGTCTTTCAGGGAACAAGCACATGAGATTCATGGATTGTTGAGCTTGATACTGATGTTCGATCGAACTCCCATTGCTGTTGCTTTTGATTGAAATGATTGAGTGTCAATTCTTTCTGCTTTCAGAACATAAAGAGTCTTCGAAAATGTGTTGAAGAGGGATTGTTTGTTGCATCAGTGATTTGATATCCGTAGCAAATTGTTGAGACTTTATCAACTGATAAAGAAAGAACAGTGCAGGTGACTTCTTTGGTAATTACCTCAACCACTCCAGTGAATTGTAAACGTAATTGCGTCTATCGCTAACTTTCAGTACTGGATTTCCGATCTGTGTAAATTCCTGTGTGACGGATGAAAAGTCCCCTCAGATGGGGTCATGTTGGATTGATCCGAAAGGGTTGTCAAGTCTTTATCTGGAAACGCTTCACGGGAACCTTCGGAAGATTTTCGAATGACAGTTGAAGGCTGAATTGGACAGTACACAAGTGAATCCGTTGTCAAGTGAAATCTCAAACGTAAATTGCCAAAGATGGAATTTGGATATTGGTCAAAGGTACTCAATGGAAGTAAATTCACAAATGGAATAACGAGTGGAATTGTCGCAGTGATTTCTTTTGGCCTCTATTGATTGGGACAAAATAGAATCCACACTCTGATCCATTCTCTGAACATTTTCCCACAGACTGTAACAATGCTTCATATTTCTCTTCTTGTGACTTGAATGTGTGATACAGAAATGATTCGTGAATATGATTATTCTGAAGTGTGTTGTCAATGATGTTTCCATGACTGTCGACGAGTCTCATGTCTCGAATTGCATCTGAAGATGCTTTATATCCAAAGAACATTCCATGCATTCCGACGTAAGGTCGAGTCACCAACCTGATGAAAATTTGGAACAGTGACTGTGAGATCAATTCGCAAATGACTCTTCGCAAACTCAGTCACATCATGACCATCATAACACAATGGAACTTCAATCTCATCTCAATTCTGCATGGCATAGGAGGATTCGTTGGATGCACTTCTTGGATGGAGTAGATGTGTGGCTCGGATCCCACTGTTTGGCATATACGATTGCACTTCGATTTGCTCAATTAATGTCGATGTTGGTTTGGATTGATTAGATCTGAGAAACTTCTCATTTATAGAAAATAAAAATACAATATCATTATTTTCTTTTACTGTTTTGTCTCTACATGATTCCCAAATCTTTGTACAACGCTTTCAATGTATGATTAGGATAGTACTCAACTTTTGGTTCGCCATTGCTATATCGTAATACCCACCATGGTTGCAGTAGTTGCCAGGATCGGTGCTGGAGGATGAGTAAATGTTGTCATATCACCACCACTTTGACTTGGGCTGTATACATTATAGTATGTGTCAAGATTACCTTGATAGATTGGATGTGATCTCAAAGTGACAGCAGTATTTCCTTTTGAACTGATTGAATCATTGTTGGATGGACATCCCTTCTGAGTAGGAAAGCACAGAAGGAAGTCAGTGTTGTCATGAACTGGACGAACTCTTGTCATTGTTTCATTTGGATATGAGCCATCACCAGTGAGTTTCTCTTCAGCGGTGAATCTGTCAGTGATCGCTCCAAGTCATCAGGAACAGCTAGGTACGAATCGAGATTGAGAGTCGATAGTGCAAACTGATAGAAGCGAGCTCCAATAGTTGTTGTCGGTTTTCTGAATAATATTTGTTGTGGAGATACTGAAGATCTTTCTGCATTGGATTGTGGAAACAGGTGACTTCATTGTCGTAATGACGAAACAGGAGCATAATATCCTTCGCATTCACCACTACCATTTGCTGAGTACAATCAATTCCTGTTGCTGTTGGGGCCTTCCTGACTAGAATGTGTCATTAACCCGGTCCGTGTAATTAACCCGGAACATGGGGTTGAAAGAAATCATATTAGTCAAACTAAGAAAAATAAAATTTGAGAATTTTCTATCGAGGCGAATCGGAGAAAACCTCAAAATACTGTATACAGCAGGAACACACATTTTTCCAACTTTTTCAGCTCATATCTCCACAACCAGATATCCGTTTTCAACCAAATAAAAGCGTTTTTATCGTGAATATATCGAAAAAGACTCACAAAAAATCAATTTGTTTTTCCTAAGAAATTTTTAGTCGAGAAAATTAACGTTTTTTCGCAACTTCACAAATACCCAACATTTGTTTTCTAAATGTTTTCAAAATTTTATTTTCACCAAACAAACGTTTCTGTGGAAAATTTCATCAAAATTGGTCCACAAGTTGTGGAGATATGATTTGGACACACTACCAAAGGGCCTAAAACGACTTTTTGAGGTTTTCTCTGATTCGCCAAGAGACAATTCTCAAATTTTATTTTTCTTAGTTTGACCAATATGGTTTGTTTCAACCCCATGTTCCGGGTTAATGACAGAATCGGGTTAATGACACATCTATGAAATGGATAGAATGAGATCTTCTCAGCTGGAATTGTTCCAGGACGATTTGTGTACATCTGCTTCAGATTCTTTTTCGCATCATCTTTCATTTTGTATCCAGCACTCATGCAATACACATCATCAATCCGATAGTTTGTGACGTTTAATGAGATGTACTGATCCACGTATTCTGGTTCTGTTGTCACGACATTGGCTGTTGAACATATAATATCTTTTGTTACTGTTGGTTGGAGAAATGATTGACCAATTTGAACGAAGTTCTTTGTGCATGAGGTGACAAGATTGTTCAAGAAATATGGACGATGTTGAAGACAATTGAGAATTGCTGCTTTAATAGTTGGTGCTGCTGCTGTTCCAGTAACGAGTGATGATAGTGTATCTTTCAAAGTGAGTTCAGGATTCACAGGACAACAAACAAATGCATCTTCATTCATGTGCACACTCAGTTTCAAATCGCCAAAGAGACATTTTGGATAGTCAGTCATCCCTGAGAAATGAGAAGATCTTCAAGATTGATTGACACACGAATTGGCACATCAATAGTGTCTTGAAACACTCCTGTTCCAGATGTTGTTGTAAAATCAGAAAGTGGAATGTACACACAGCAACTGATTCATCATGATTCCAAGCATTTTGCCATGGCGTGTGTGCGTGCTTACGATTCTCAATTGACTCTTTGGTTTGATCATATTGTAAATGTGAGACTCCATTGAGACATCATTGTTTGTTGTGCTAATGATTCTTTGATTGTTGTGAAGAACAGTAAGGTCACTGTAAGATTGATGCTGAATGCTTGAGTCCAACGAAGATGAAGATTCTTTCATTCATGAACGATCAATTTTACCAGCTGTTGTCTTCCAATTATTGAGTTTCAATGTCGCAGTCATTGTGAACGTGATAAACGAATCATCAATTTGACAAATGTCCTGATTACCAGTCAATGGAATGATTATCTCTTGCCCTGTATAGAAGCCGAGCATTCTCAGATGGTTTCAATTCTTGAATAGAAGTACTGTGAGCTCCATCATTCAGTAGATAATTAATGTGATGTTCAGACTGAAGTTGTTGTTGTATTTGACCCATGTCATCTCTTGTGTATTCTATCCTTCCAGTGGTATTTCCAGTCAGTGATGATGCTCAGTTCTTTGTTTGTCAGATGTAATATGCGAGTTCATTTTCACAAAAATAAAAAACTTAATTACTTATTTCTTTTTGACTTTCTTCTTTGGTTTCAGCTTTTCTTCTAGTTTTAGTATTTCTCCTCTGAGCTGATTCGCTCGTGAATTGTTTTCTTCATTGATTGCTTGCTCATATTGTTAAGTATCTTTTCTGCGTGGATTTGCTGATCCGACTTCACATCTGGTATCATTTCAATTCCTGTCTGCGCTACCTTAGAAATCAGTGGTCCAACAAAGGGATGAGATTCAAATGATGGAGCTCCAACTCTGAGTATGTTTTTGCCAACTGCTGCTAATTTTGATAACCAACCTGGTGCCATTTTGATAAAAATAAAAATATCTGATTACTAGTAGATGTTTATCCTTTTGAATTGAATTTTGGAATTGGACGAGAGTGGCATATCATCAGGGTATCGTCCATTTCGAGGTGAAGTTCGTACTCGATCATCCTGTGGTTTTGGTTGACGATTGATCGCTTTGTTTTGTTGATAAACGTCCATCATTCCTCTAATCCATTGAGTATTCCACCTGCTGTTGTCCGAATTTACTCTTCGTTTGAAAGCAATCCACCACCACCAACTGTAGCAATGTTGGGCTAGAGTTTGATGAATTGAAGAATTGCTTGCCGATATTTTTGAGTTTGTTGAAACTTCCTGAAAGTGCCATTTATGTTAAAAATAAAAATACAATTCATTTATAATTTTAGCGAGGAATGGCATTCGTCAGAGAGTTGTGTTGTATGGTAATTTCATTGTAGGCAATACTCATGTCTTTTCCACCAACAAAAAGGATCTTGAATATTGTTTTAAAAGATTGGGGTTTGGACAAGCATCGGACGAGATGTCATCAATTTCGATCACCACATCATTGATCCCTGTAGTGTCGCAATCAGTGCACATAAATCACTTTGGTTCGTGATCAGTTTCTTCGATGGTTCAATGAGATTATTCAACAACTTCTTTTCACAAGCAAAAGCATTTTTGTAGACGAGCAGTAGTTGATCTTTGAATGCTGAAATGTTAGACGTGTATTCCCGAAGTGGGATTGAACGACTCTGAATTGGTGCTGATGGATACGTCTCGAGTGGAGGATCGTAAGCACCTCGTTCACTCTCCATCTCCCACATTAGCGCTCTGGTCATTATTCATTCTTCCAGAATTTGATCCTTTATTATTATCGATGATGACATTGTTGGTGGTGATTGATGTTGGTACTGAAGAAGAACTTGTGTGTTTCGTAAAATTGACAACTAGAATTGGTTGCATCACTTTCTATAAAATAAAAATATATATTAATGTTTTTAATCAGACATTTCTTTCTGTTACTGAATATATTGAGGAGTAAGCGGGCATATTCCCAGATTAATTTATTGACTGATATCATCATTTGTTCCCGCTGTTGCATATGTAGCGTGTCTGAGACCGCTAATCGCTGTTGCTATATCCGGCATTATATCTACCATGGAATGTTTGCAAATCTTCTTGAATTGTGATAAAACTCTAGAAACTGTCACACCTGCTCCTTGAAATCCTTTCTTTTATTCATTCTCTGATGTCCTTC